>APFE031451970.1:32166-46237 GCA_000404065.3 Pinus taeda | reverse complement strand
CCACTTGATACCAAAAACCTCTTTATGTCATTCACCTGCATAAGCAATCATTCCTCCACAAGCATGATCCTTGACGACCTTGTTAAAAAACGACACACACACACACACATTTATAATCATTAGCATAAAACAATCATGATCCATAATGACCATGTCAGAAATAGCATACATATATAGACATCAACATAATTATGATCACAACATAATTAATGTATATCATAAGGTCAAGGTTAAGAGAACTCCCTTTATCTATGCACAACATGCACAACATTGAGAACAACAGTTCCCAACATAGCCAAGGAATCTAATGCCTCATATCCATTCACTTTAACTTTCCTGTTACCTTTATCATATTTGTACTACTACCATCCATTTATCCCAATGGACCAACCAGTCCAACCGGATGTCATATTCTTACCTTCAGCCACCCTTATACATGCACTAGGCTTCATCTAAGTCTTACATTACCTGTCAGGTTTCACATAGCTCTCCCTAGGCTCCATTAACTTTCTCTTTCCAAAACCAATTCTCAATACCCTCAAAACATAAAAGGAAAGAACATGAAAGCCAACAAGAAGAAAACCATGAAAACCAATAGTAATATGACACCACAAACAAAGTGGAAAGGCCTTGCACCAAACGCAATCGAAACCCATAATCAAGCTCAAACAAATAACAAAATACCAAAGGAAAAAACTAGTAAACAACACCATGACTCAATCCCCATGGGTTCCCAAAGCCTCTAAAGGAAATCTCAACCCAAGACTTCTTCAAGATTTCATGGCAATCTCCTTTTCCATGCAATCCCCTACATCATACTGCCATAAACACATAACTCTTACTGCCTAAATAAACATAATCAACATACTAGTTACCTTTCCTTATTATGTCAAGGACGCAACCTTGTAACTGAACACATTCATGCCATCTCTCAAGGGACTCCAATTCCCTTGATAGATCCAGCTATAACTAGAAACGAGCTAATATACATGTCAAATACATGTTCATGACTATAACAGATACCTGCATAATGTCAGACAGGTTATGAAGACTTCCTGTATTCATACAAAGAACTCATTCATTTGGAATTGTTATTTCCAAACATAGTCAAAGGAATCCTCATCCAATTACTTTCTTTTACCTTTTTACTTTGTTGTAATCAAGTCTTACTATGCACTATCATATAACCTAACTGCTAGTTATATAAACAAATTAATTATTACTTGGTCATGCTAATACCAAGCATGTTGCCATGCAACTGTTCACATATGCCAATCATATGTTCCAAAGATCAAGACATCATATTGGTTAGCTTCAAATCGACCTTTACCAAGACTAACAACCATGTCCTAATCAACAATCAACTCAGTCATTAATCACAATATTACAACTAGCACCCACTTACACTCAAGTACATATCAACAATCTCAACACATATTGTGTTAGTACAACCATCTTAAAACAAGATCATTCCTTCAAGAAATCTCATACACACATACTCATATCATGCAATTAATCAAACATTCAAACAACCTATAAACATACCATGTTAGATAAACCAAATAGACAACAAAGTCAAAATCATACCTCAATGTCTCTCATGGGAGGTTATCGCATCTGCATAAGTCAATGCATATTAGTATAACACAATATCACAAATATATTGACTCATACCTGGATACCATAACCATAATCATCTGCATAGACCAATCCAGGGTAGCATGGAACACGTAACATCAAGATCCTAAGTGCAATGACCATAATCATCATGTGTATGACCACAATGCATACAACATCAAGTTACTACCATTCATGACTATTTTACACATATGCATATGACCACATTGATTAACTAGCATCTATCATGTATGAAACCCTAACATCAATACAATGAAATCCATATACATAACAATAATTCATATAACAACTATTAACCTACATATCTGCATGCCCAACATACAAACATGTATGACGATCCGCTCTTACCCCGAGGTCCAGTGTTGCAACGTCACTTTGATAATATGTTTCTCCTACTTCATCTCAGCCAACATATTAACATCATAACATACCAACAATATCATTATGACATAAAATGAATACAATGACATCATGTGTGACAACCATGCCCATAACAATGCATGCGTAACAACATATAGACACTAACATGCATAACAAATGCATATAAAACTGACATGCATTTATGACAAACACATCCCAACAACAACATCATCAACTTCCACATACCAACACAACTGTAACAATGACCATCACCATGCATACATAACAAGAACATATACAACCTTTATGCATGCATGACAAACATATTCCAGTCGTTCCAGTACAAGTGTTGAACCATGCTCCGATACCACTCTGTGGTATTAGATATCACCCAAAGAGAATGTAACCCACTCTGATACCACTCTATAACGCCCTCCTCCCACACTTACCCAAGATTAGCGGTCCACTAGGGTAAATATGTGACGAAGAGTTACTATGATATGATTCAACCTCCTAGATCACCTTAAGGAAGTGGAACTAATGAACCAACACTTTACAGACCTCCCTCAGGTTCTATAAGACCTCCATGATCTAACCAACCACTCCAAGTGCCCAACCCCTAAATTAACTTTGATTTTCACTAAACTAGACCCCCAGTCACTCCTGTGAAAATCCCTCCAAGTGACTGAAACCCTCTAGCCACTCCCATGACAAGCCATTCATGTGACTGTAGTTTTTTTAGGTAGTTTTGTGCCAATGACCCTGGATTCTGAGCCACTTTTTCAGGGCTAGGATTCATGCCTCTTCGCAAAACTTCATGAAACTTTCAGAAATGATAAATAACGTTGAAATAAGGCTACTAATGCAAAAAATTGAACAAGGACTTAACTTGAACCCTACCATCCATGACATACATTTTTTCAAACATTTCATGAACAAGTAATCTATAGGTCATAAAAACATATATGAACATAGGGGTGTCATACTTATCTGAGAATTGTCAAGAAGGATTGATGCCCTCATAATAGTCACATTATCATATATTAGGTCATATATTCATTATTCATTCATTTACTAATAGAAACATGATGAGATCCATGACTAATATCTGTCATAAACCATTCTTATAACCAACACATAACCAAAAAAATAGCAGTAATAGAACAACCATTAAAGCGACATGATAAAAAATAAATTTACACATAATACACAAGAGGAAAATAAATCTTATTAACATATGCAAAAGAAAACCAAGTCAAGGACTTCCACGTACCACCCAACCATAGATTGGGTTGAACCAAATGTTTTTTTAACCAATCACCCTTGTGTCATATTCCAAGCATGAATGCGGGACTCACAACAAAACCAACCAAGGATTCCTTAGGCTTTACCATTTACATTGCCATTATTGTTCACGGTATTCCTAGGCCCGAAACCCTCACCTATACATTCAGGCTTTACTGTGTATCTCGCCAAGGGATTCCTATGCCCAAAAAAGAAACATACACTACATTCTTTACCGCAATCCTGCCATATACCGATCAAGGGATCACAAGGCCCTAAACAAGCATGGATTCCTCTAGATATCTCCACCTAAACCGTGAGGAATTTTTCTCTCTACCCTCTAGGATTTACCATGTATCCCACCATTTATAAGTCGAGGATTCCTAGGATCAATGAGGGTATACAAGACTAGGCTTTACCATGTATCCCACCACTAGTCAAGGGTTTCCTAGGCCTTGTGAATTTTCCTGAGACCACCCCACTCAGTTTCGAAACAGTCCGGCAATCCAGCTCAACTAAGTAAGAAAAACCCCATCACACCATGACTATCCGGAAATGGAAAGGAAAAGGCTAACAATCCACTGTCACCCCTAGAAAAACCCATGCCAATGATAGCAAGAGAACCACAGACACACATGCATATACCATGTATGCCAAAACACACAAGGAAATCGTACATGAAACTCGATACCTGTAAATAATTTTGATGTAGCCTCTTGATCCAACTCTTCCTTGCTTTGTCTTGGCTTCTGTTTGTTTTCTTGTCCTTCCTTTTCCTTCCTTCCTGCAATGCTAGAGTGCTCCAAGAATGATCCAAGTGTGAAAGAGTATGAGAGAGTGAGAATAGAGAGATAGCTCCATATAAAAATTGATAAATGTTTGTGAACTAATCCTCACAAGTCTTTTTATCAACGAGGCCTCTATTTTCATCAATTTCCATTATTTTCCTTCATTTTACTCCTCACATGTAACTTGTGACCTTTCACCTTCCTTTTCTCCTATTCTCATTTATCTTCAAAAATAAAATTTCAATTAATGTTATTTTTCCTTTCCAAAGCCTTTTCCATTGCCTTTGCCAATTCCTTAGCCATAATAAACCAAATGAGAACCAACACTAGGATGTTCTGCCCAACACTCAGCTTGGAATACGTGTTCCATCATATTGGTCTTATTTTTCCTTTATTAACTTTATTACATGGATTTTTTACCAGGGTTGTTACACTAATGGTTACCCTTCATGTATACCTTTCAAAACATGCCTAGTCAGATGCTTAAGTTGTCCAAACACAATGTAAAATATCTAAGTCCTTGTATATATTTTTGCATGGTTCAGATATTCAAATGTAAATATCTATGTTGGTTTGCAAGATGATTATAACATAAATAATTTTTGGGGGGGCCACTTTGTGCAGAGCAATCAAAATTATATTTTTATCTACTTTCTTTCACACAGATTTTAGTTTTGTTGTTTAACATTATACAAAAAATTGTGGAACTTGTTATTTTGAAGTAAATTTGTAGAGACTGAAAAAATATATATATACAAAGTTTTAAGTCTATGAATTCAGCATTAACACGGACAAATACAAATTCATCAAACTGGTAACTATTTTATTTTTTTGTGTTTTGTTTTTTACTTAATAATTTAGTTGAGTGAAATATGAAACAATAATTTATTGACTTATATCTCAGATCCAAATCAATGTAGACAAGTGAAGACAAGTAATAAATTTGAAATGCATAATTACTTACATGAAAATGTTTTTATGGTGAATACGAAATCTCTGAAATCTTGTGCTACTCCAAGCTCTGTGAAAACAATCTTACATTATCCAGGGAAAAAACAATAATACTACAACATCTAATGTTTGTCCACGATTGTTTGAATATATGCATGATACAAAAGAATTAGATATTTCATGGAATTTACTTTGGCTCCTTAGATCATTGGAAAAAATTATTCAATTCCAAAGTGGCAGTAACTTGAAACTATTGTTTGAAACTATAGTACCTTTTTTTTTTCCATAATTGCATTATTTTATTAGTTGCAAAAAAATTATATAATTATTTATGAACTGTTGGTAATTTATTTATGATGGATTTATTATTTATAATTTATAACCAAGTGTATCTACTTCAAGCTCTATATTTGTCTTCATTGCATTGAACTAGCTTCATTTCTCTCCACGTAATGCAATAATGAATTCCACGACTAGAGAAATCAATATACTCGATGGGCTTCTCTCCCAAGATGATTATAAATTAAATATTTCCTTTTCGGCCTAATATAGAGAAGTGAAACTTATCGTCATATATGTGTACTCTCGCACATGTTTTTGTTCCACATAAACTTTAGCTACAGCTGGATAGCTTGGTAGCTCACTTCTTTCAGATAGTTTTATGATCATTGATGTTAGTGGTTCATAAATCTATATGGCCATAATGGCAGTAATTTGAAATTTTTCTAAAACTATTACATTTTTTTGGCATAATTGCATTATTTTATTAGCTGCAAAAAACTAAAAAAAAAACGTTTATGAGCTATTATTAATTTATTTATGACAACTTTATTATTTATAATTTACAACCAAGTGTAGCTATTTTGACATGTATATGTCTTCCATGTATCGAAGTAGCTTGATTTCTCTCCACGTAATGTAACAAGGAATTCGATGATCAAAGAAATCATTATACTTGAGTGAAAATATTTGGGCTCCTTTCCCTACACGATTATAAACTAAATATCCCTGTTTGGATGCACTGAATGTAGTGAAACTTACCCTTAAAATTGTACTTCTACACATGCTTTTGTTCGACATAGACTTTAGTTATAGTCACAAGTCTTCGACGATGCATATTTAATCAAGCGCTTCATTTATGTGTCTATTTTTTTGTTAACATGGAAATTTTCATGTGTGAAACTTTTTAGCAAGAACAATGAATCCATGGTTTTCACTCGCGAAAGAGTTGTGTACACTAACCCATGTGTATAATGTTACTTGGTTCAAAGAGAAGTCTTTCTAAATTCAATCCTTGTGCTATATGTAGTGTCCTATCACAAGCTAATTTTACTGGAAATTGTCTTTGAAATCCGCAATGACTTTCTCTTCCAAATGATGGTAATAACTTTGCAACAAAAACCATTGATTGTTTTTCAAAATATGTAGCATATAATCCTTGGAGTATTTTTCTTTGTGATTTTCCAACATATGAATCAAAAAATTCTATCCAAAGCACATCTCGTCTATTTTCTCTATTTGAAGAATAAGCTTTCGATATTCCATCAACATGGTTAACAAAGCCATCTTTGATGTTGTATTTTATAGCATATAATTCAATGAACATATTTCTTTTTACTAGTATTTTTGTGGCAATATCATTGATTTTTCATAAGATGGAAAGTTTCTTTGAATACTTTCAACTTTGTCAAATGCTTCAAGCACTATTAACTCTATATCCACATGTATCCACAGACTCTGTCTCAAAAAGTATGCTTTCGTATTTGGTTTTATGCCTACAGTTCGACACATAGTTTACTTCCACACGTCTTTGTTCTGCACAATTTTTCATTCCACAAATACTTGAACTTTAGACAAAGTTTAGCTACAATGATGAGTGTAATCCTTTAAGAAATTTGTCTTCTTAGGTAACCGAGTTAGGACTTGGTAAGATATTTGGAAGTAGGAACTTAGGGCGTGAGCCCAAGGAGCGTGCTATAAGAGGCCTCACGACATGACATTAATTTATTTTTTTTCTATCTTAAGAGTTTCTTATGTCTGTATTATCATTAATTGTGATCCATTAACTTGTTGTTAGGGCGGAAGTGCTTACATGTAGTTTCGTGATGGGACACCAAACTCTGTTAATTGATGCAGAAATCCATGTCTCGCCACTCTTGTGCATGAGAAAGGGTGTGCAAAGAAAATGCATGGGGAGGGAACACATTTTTTTCGCATGCATGAAATCCGTGAAAGAATACATAGATTGTTTCATTAGAAAATTTGTAAGAGATGATTTTTATTTTCTTTTGAAGGGTTCAACATAAGTCATTTTGAAATATGTATTTAGTCTGAATTTCATTTATGCTATATGAAAAACATGCCTAAGTGTTAAAATTGACAAAATGTAAGTTGTATTGCAAATGCATATACTAGCTTGGTTGATTGATCTCATGGATGTTGTGTTCTTAGATAGGCAAATAATTAAAAGAATGTATTTAATTCCATTGTGATTGACATGTTCTAATTAGAGGGCATGCTTATGGAAGAATGATGGTTATATTAATTAATGTAAATATACATGGCATAAAAGATTCATGATTGTGTGAGGAATCAATTTGGGAAAGAGGTAACCCTGGTCGAATTATGAACTTAATATCATGACTCTTATATTGTGTCCATGTTAACATTATCAACAGGGAATGTTAAAGGTTTTACCAGTTGATAAAGAGCAATGTTATTTGTAGCAGGCTAGGCCAAGCATTAACAATGAAGGTACCACAGACTTGGAATTAGAGCTATGGGTGCACGTGGTAAAAGCATGTGAAAGACAATGCCCAGTGAAGGAGAATGGTCCTCTGGATTCCCAAGTTTGGGTGGAGGCATTGTAGCCATTGGATTCCTAGTTCATATGGGTGGAAACGATTTAGTCTCTGGTTTCCTAATGATATATGACTATGAGTTTGTAGTCAGTTATAGTGTTGTGTACATGTTGTATTGTACCATGTGTACATGTTGTGTTGTATATGTGTATACATTGTATTGTGCCACATGTATATGTGTATGTGTTGGGACATACATGTATGGGACTATCTAGGCCTATATGTTGTGTAATTTGTTTGGGTGGAAGCGGTATAGTCTTTAGATTCTGAGTGATAATATTCTTGTCGACATAATACTACCTAGGTTGGTAGTGCCCATAATCACAAATAGGCACATATATATAATCATCATTAGGTGGAGGTATAAATCTCTGGATTCCCTTGATAATTCATGGTGGAAGTGAGCCTTTGGATTCCCTTGTTACTTTTCCATCCTATCCAACATGATTGTGGGGTTGGTACCTTGGTAGTTAGCCTAGAGGGTACGTGGAGCCCTAGAGCAGCATGAATGTTGAGTTGGTACCTTGACAAATAGTCTGGAGGGTACCTAGAGCCTTGGAGCAGCCACTTTGGGTTGAAATCTTGGCAGTGGAGGACACACTATTGTTTACGACTGGGTGCTTTCCAAGATAGGTGATTGACCCTGTGTGTCTATGAGAAAAGAGAAAGCCATCAAACTTAAGATAAGTACCAGTACCTTATTGATTTCTGAATTTTAAATCAACACTCTAATTTATGATAGTTCAATTCTAACTAACCTAATGTGATATTTTGATGGTTTGGTTATGGACTACCCTGATTTTGTTGTCGAAAGTATGTAAAATCCCAAGTTCACCTCATGGCTAAGATACCAATGACGTATGATCTAAATCTATTACAATTCGTTGTGATGATTCTAATGTAAATTTATGTGCAATGATGTAGGAAAGTATGGATTTTATCGGTTTGGGTGGTTGGAGCTAACTACGAGATGAATGGAAATAACAACAAAATGAATTAGAGCATGCAACAATATGTTGGTAAGAGATTTCAGGAACAGGGCCATTGTGGGACACTAACAACAAATGGTGTCAACTGATTTCCATATGATTGCTATGATCGGTTTGATACTACAGTGAGGCAAGGATATGCCTTAGTTTTGAGACCCTTCCAATGCGAGGAGACCTTGCCAAGGAATGGATCGCTTGAGGGACTAGGAAGAAGAGAAGGGGATGGCTGAGGCTGGAAGGTGAGTGATTACACGGAAGGGGGTGACTAGATTTCCCAATGGATTGGGAAGCAGAGAAGAGAAGGCCAGAAAATAAATTGTTTTTGGTTATTAGCATAGTTGGTTGGAAATCAAAAGCACATTGGGGGTGTACCCGTAAAGCAATGAGTCAGTTTTGTTCACTGAAGGAACAAGGAGCGCAAGATAACAACTTTGGTCATTGGAGGCAGGAAACACTCCATAGAAAGGGAAGAAATCCAAGTTGGATTAAACACATATACAAAATCAAAATAATGCAAAGAGGACCATTGGAATATGGTTGAATTATAAATTAATGTTTATCAAATCCTTTTCTTTGTTGGTTGAAGCAAGTGTATATAAATTTGTAAATATTGTAAAACGTTGTGTATATAAATCTCCATAAACCATATGTTTTTTTTAAGCATGTCCTTTTTTTTGTATATAGACAAACAACACCGACGATAATGTCCCCCCAAGGGGGAGGGGTTTGTGACAACCCGATTATTTTCCATCCATGTATACAATGTAAATATTTAGATATAGATTCTAGAGATAAGGGGGTTACTTGATTAGGATAGTTTAAGGTTTCCTTACACTAAGAAATCTAAATTGGTTCATGGAAGCTAGCAATTGTGAAAAATGGAAAATTTGTATTATCTTATCAGCTGGAAGCAAAGGACAAAAAAATGTGCTTCTTTGCAGTTGTATACAAGGAATCAGGGATGGGAATTTAAAAAGGAAAAATGGGAAAACTATTATCTTGTAAGGCATGTTGGCCACCCACTGCAACAAACTAACCAACAACAAAATATAGGGAACATACAGGTAGGTGGTACCATTGGATAGGTTGGAAATATTTTGGTATGCAAAGGTTATTGTCTAAAGGATTGCACAAGGTATAGGAGGAAAAAATCAATCGAGCAATCTGGTACGCAGAGGAAAAGGTAGTTTTCTGGGTTAGTTGGGAAAATAAGAAGGATAACATGGGAATGAGAGATCAAGAGAGGGGACCTTGAAGTCAAGGAGAAACAAGCAGAGTTAGAAGGGAAATCAATGTTCGATTGGCAAGATGGCACAAAGAAATTTCTCTCAGGTGAGGAACAATGGCCTCTTGATTCCATGTTATCCATAGGGTGGAGATGGTTTTCGTTGGAGTCCCTTGATGGCTAGGGTGGAGGATTGTTCCTTAGATTCTTGAAAGGAGGATTTCTAAAGGCCTTCTTGATATGGTTGTTTTACGGTGGGTTTTGGAGTCCCCAAGATGGGCGGAACTACTATGTTGTAGCTTTAAGGGTGGAGATTTGTATGTATAGATTCCCTAGTTTATGTTTCATGTTGAACAATTAAATGGTGGAGGAAAAAATCCTCTAGATTTCCTTTGCTACTGTTGATTGCTTAAATAGTTGGGGGTGGAGGTGGAAGAAGCTTTCGAATCCATTTTTCAACTAGTAGTTGGATTTTAATCCCTTGAGAAAAAGTCCCCTCAGTCTCTGGAATCTACCTTGAGGATGATAACTGTAAGTGACAATTGGTTGTAGCTTGTCTATAGTTGCGTGGAGAGTTGTTGTCCCAGGATTTGTTTCATAACTTGATTTTCAATTCAAGATAAGTTTCTCCATATGTATCATGTGCCATGAAATTTATATTTAGAAGGTTAAGTTAATCTTGTATTGATTACATGAATGGTTCATGGTTGTTAGGTCCCTATAATACTAGTGTATTCCCCTTATTGTTATTGTTAGTGTAGCCCCATATTGTAATTTATGTGCCCATGTATCCCCCATTTTGTTATTTTTGTACCCCATAGAATCCCACCATTGTTATTGTTATGCCCTTACATTATTATTGTTATGTATGTTTTGATTATATTGTGACCCCTTAGACTCCTATTTATACCAAGGAGGTCTTATCATTTGTATCATCCAATAAATGTTCATTTACGTAATGTAAAGGAGGTTTCCCCCTCAAAGAGGATAATTTTTAAGTCGTTGATCTATCTTTTCTTCTCTTTTGTGAGTTGGCAGCATAACATTAAGTATCAAAGCTTTGGATTCTAGGGTTTTGCTTCTTCAAACAGTTCATATTGGAATTTTCACTATAATTTTTTTTCTACGAGGATTCAAAAGCTAAAATTGAAACCACATGGTGTTGAGATATTAGTGAACTTTGTGTACGAAATTCAAATATTGGTTCACTATATTTGTGGAGATATGATATGAGGAAGTTAGTGTTTTTGCAGGATCCATAATTCCATCTCAAACAAGTGACCTAGGAAAAATCATTATAACTTTCTCTTTGAGCATCGGATTTCAATTTCATATAAAGTTGATGAAATTTCACAAACGATAGTTTTTTGTGTATCATTTTCAAGGTTGAAGGCTGAAACAGTGACACGTGGAACTACGTACAAATTCGCTCTACTGAACAAGTCTATAATCAGATCATCGTGGGAGATTAGGCATAAATATTTTGTGAAGAGTCCAGTATTTGTCTAAGTTGTGGGGTTGGAAAGAAGACTCAAAGAGCTACCACAAGAAGAAAATTCATACCTTGGAGATCCGAAATTACATAGATAAAACAATTTTAATATTGAACTCCTAAAAAGCAAGAAAAAGGTGTGTATTTTTTAAAATTTTGCATAAATTTTGTTTGAAAAAGAAGTTTAAGTGATTCAAAGGGCATAGTGAAGCATAGACATCATTTTTTTATTCCAAAATGCCTCGAGAAAAAAAAATGGAGACACCTAGTAAGCAACCAAAAAGCTCTTTTATGACGCATGAAGAAGAAGAAGAAATGCAACATGATATATCAAAATTACAAGACCAAGTGCAAGAAATTTCTCTCTCGTAAAGAGTAACACAAAATTAATTGGAAGCGATGATGAATGTTAGGATGGACGGTTTAGAAGTAAAAGTAAAAAGGGACATGGATGGTTTGAAGTATGGTTTAAAATACATGGTAGCAATGATGAATGTCAAATGGAAGGGTTGACAAAGTTGTTGCATGAAAGGCTTCCCAGTGGTGACAAGGTAATCCATGAAAATCAGGATGAGGACAAAAGGAATATGAATTATGATTTTAGAGACTCCAAGTTTGGGTTTAATACCCACCATATTCCAAAGATCGATATGAGGAATTTTGATGGCAAGGATCTGGTAACATGGATACTACATATGGAGCAATATTTTGATCTCCATGATGTGAAACACACACAAAAGGTACGCATTGCATCTTTATATTTAGAACCCAATTAGTTTGTATGGTATTGAGGGCTTTGTTCTCATAAAACACTTGTCACTTGGGTCATTTTTTATAGAGGAAATGATAGCATATTATGAGGATACAACGAGAAACATCTTCTTTAGCTAATTGATAAATATCAAACAAAAGGGTTCAATGGTGGAGCACCTTGAAGACTTTTAAAAATGGAATATCAGGGTAACTGATATTCCAGAGGAGCATAGGATTGATGTCTTCATAGGGAATTTGAAATATAACGTCCAACATGAGGTTCACCTTTGGGAACTTGATTCATTGGAGAAGGAATTTAGGGTGGCAAGAAAAGTTGAAAGAAAAATTATGGCAACGAGGAAGTCTACCACTGACAACTATAAAGATGGAAGTGTTGTTGCTCCTAGCCTTCCACAACCTAAAAGGTTGACGACACAAAAATTGGAGGAAAAAAGAGAAAAAGGGTTTTGTTACAGTTGTGATAGAAAATGCCGTAAAGGTCATAAGTGTGCTAAGAAGAAATTATTCTGCATAGATTGTGAAAAGGAGGAAGAAAAGGAATAAGAAACATCAAAAGACAAGGATACACCAAGAACCAACCCTAGAGAAAGAAGAAATGAATCTGACCATCTATTGTAATGAATTTACAGGAATTACCACCCCTCAAATTCTCAAGATAGAATGATATATCAAGAAGAAAAAGGTAATAGTGTTGATTGATTCAGGCAATACCCATAATTTTATTCATTGTAAGATAGCCAAGGAATTGAATTGCCTCATATATCCAACACCAGAGTGTCAAAAGATAGTTGCAAATGGAGGAATTATAAATTGATTTAGAAAGTGCCATAATATCAAGCTAACCATGGGGGAATATGTATTGAATATTCCAATTCTTTCCATTACAATGGGTGGTGTTGATGTTGTACTAGAAGTCTAATGGTCACAATCTTTGGGAACAATAAATTTTAATTTTCAAGAAATTTTCTTGATTTTGCTTTTTGGAAGGAATGGAAGTTAAATTAAGGGGTATCACAAGGAAACCAAGAAATATAATCAAATCTAATGGCATCACAAATCTTTTGAAGAAAGAACAATGGGGCGTAATTGCACAATTATTCTTACTAGAGGTTCAAACATCGAAATCAACTTTTTCTCCAGATCTCAAAAGTCTTGGAAAATCATTCCAAGGTATTTGAGACTCCCAAAGGCCTCCCACCTATTCATTATCATGATCATGCTATTCATTTGATTCTAGTAAGTGCTCTTCCAAACATAAGACCTCACAGATATCGCTATGCCCAAAAGAGTGAAATTGAACATATGGTTGCATAAATGCTAGAGGTTGGTATAATCCAACCTAGTCAAAGTTCATTCTCTTCT
This sequence comes from Pinus taeda, assembly GCA_000404065.3. NCBI lineage: Eukaryota > Viridiplantae > Streptophyta > Pinopsida > Pinales > Pinaceae > Pinus > Pinus taeda. Next base: position 32,513 of record APFE031451970.1, on the reverse strand, counting down.
CTAGTAGTATTGATGCACAAGAAGGATGGATCATGGCATATGTGTCTGAATTAGAGGGAGCTAAAAAATCTCATTATTAAAGATAAATTTACCATTCTTGTCATTGATGAATTGTTGGATGAATTACATGGAGCAATTTACTTCACCAAGTTGGATCTTCATTCAGGATATCATTAAATTAGAATGAAGACTAAAGACATTCTGAAAATAACATTCATAACTCATGAGGTTCATTATGAATTTTTGGTTATGCCTTTTGGCCTTACTAATGCACATTCCACATTTCAAGGTTTGATGAATGCCATTTTTAAACCCTTAGAAAATTTGTGTTAGTATTTTTTGATGAT
>APFE031451970.1:0-13540 GCA_000404065.3 Pinus taeda | reverse complement strand
GCTTCAGATTTGGATCCCCAACGGACGCGGCCCTCAAATAGCTCTGATACCATGTAGGAATTTACAGGGTAAGTTCCTCAGACAGAACACCAAAAGGACACCGCTCAAAAACAAATCACAGATCAATACACCCGTATTTTGACGTGGTTAAAACCCTCAGAGAGGGAAACAGTTCACGGCCTGCGCCAACGTGGCTACTACAGGCAATTTATTAATAAAAGAATGAAAATTTACATAAGCTTCTCTCATGCACGGTTAACCTACAAATGACCCTCCATGCGCTTTAAATAGAATTCATGGACCAATCGGGTGTCAAGCCACGGATCAAGTGTCGGTAATACCGAGGAGAGAATGAACCGTCGGATTGTAGGTTACAAAATGTACAACGGTAAAGAAACACACTTTACCTAACTCTATACCTAACTCTAAACTAGACCAAGTTGAACTTAACTAATTCCTATGTGTCGGAATATCCTAACAGTGCCACGAGTCACTGTTTCAACCTTTGGCTCTGAAAAATATATACAAGAAACTATAGTCCGTCCTCTTTCTATACCTTCTTGCGAAATTTCAATCCGATGCTCAAAGAGAAAGTTATGAATATTTTTCCTAGGTCACCTGTTTGGAATGTAATTCAGGAGTCTACAAAAAGACCAACTTCCTCAGATCATATCTCCGCAAATATAGCACAAAAAGCTCTTAAGTTTGGACCGAAGGTTCAGTGCGATTTATTCTCAAATGGGTTTTTTTTAACTTCTGAAACGTTGCAAAAAAAAGTTATAGTGAAAATGCCACGATGACCTATTTGGAGAAGTGAAACCCTAGAATCCAAACCTCTGATACCAAATGTTATGAAACCAGCTCAAGAAAAGATAGAAAAGATAGATCAACGCCTTAGAATTCAGCCTCTTCGAGGGAGCAACCTCTTTTACATTACATAAATGAACAATTCTTGGATGATTTAAATGAGAAAACCTCCTTTCTATATATAGGAGTCTAAGGAGTCACAATATAACCTAGCCGACCTAACAAGAATAATATAAAGCCACAAAAACAATAATAGAGGGATTCTATGGGCCACAGTAATAACAATATGGGGATAATAGGGGCACAACAATATTAATAAGGGATGAAACTACAATATTAATGGGGTAATCACTAGTATTATAGGAACCCAACATAAGTAGTCATGGAAATAAGAACCCGACAACAACGGAATCGATTAATTTCAGAGCATCTCATTATATGAAAGAAATTACCAGCATAAGATTCAACATGGGAGGATGATAATTTCATACAAAAGCATCCAGAACTACTAAATCGGTGAGGACAACACTTTTTTGAAGGAGAGGGGCATGTTAGGTCCCTCAAATACTAGTGTATTCTCTTATTTGTTATTGTTAGTGTAGCCCCATATTGTTATTGTTGTGCCAATGTATCCCCCATGTTGTTATTATTGTGCCCCATAGAAGCCCACTATTGTTATTGTTGTGCCCTTACATTATTATTGTTATGTAGGCTATGATTATATTGTGACCCCTTAGACTCCTATATATACCAAGGAGGTCTTATCATTTGTCTCATCCAAGAATCGTTCATTTATATAATGTAAAGGAGATTTCTCCCTCGAAGAGGATAATTTTTAAGTCGTTGATCTATCTTTTCTTCTATTTTGTGAGCTGGTTGCATAACAATGGCTCTCTTTTGATTAAAATAATGAGGTTTTGATAATTGGTTCCTTTTGACTCAAAACCATAATGGGCTTGACTCATATCACCTTTTCAACGTATTGATATAAACATGCTCTGAATACTTCTCATTTGTTTCATGAAATTTAGAGTTGCATGTTTCCCATAAATGTTGATCATACTTGGTTGTATGTAACCATATCTTGTTTGTTATGAATTAGGGTGTTTAACATTTCAAGTAAGAAATATTGCATTACAAATTAGTAGTTTTTGTATTTTTTGTCCCTGAACATGGCAAGGAGTCTCCCTACAAGGGATGGGGTGTTCATTTTCTCTTCTTGTACAGATAGTGCTTCTTCTGACACTCCAAATCCAAAGGAGGAAGGTGAATTGTTGAAAATTCTTTCCAATGTCTCTATTGGTTCCATTAATTCCCTTGGGCTAAGACTTTTTGTATTAATATATATGGTCAACCCAAGCTCTTGATGAAGAAATATGTTGTATTTTTCTCTACTATATAGAGATAAAGTGAGAATAATCTCTGCTAAATCATAAACATCATATAGTGTTATATTTTAAGTTATGGTAACAAATTATATGGCTAGGTAATCAAGTGCATTCATGATTCTTCCCCTTACAATAAACTCTAATCCAAACTGCAATTAAAAGAAACATATTAGGGGGTAAATAAGAATGGATTCAAATAATACCTTCAAGTTCAGGAATCAAATAAAATCATGGGTGAATGATAACCTCAATAAATTGTTAGTTGAAATTATTTTAGTTTTTTCATAAAGGGCTATAGAAAGTGTGGAAAGGAAAACCTAGAAATTATACCATCTCTAATTTAATCGTCTGCTAGTCGAATTGTAGAAAAAATGTGCCAAACTTATATAAAACACATAGGAAAGAAAGCAAGGATTTATACCACTAAAGCATGTTGTAAAACCTATGGATACCTATTAAACCCTACCAATTGAATTGCTACAAAAATACCTAAAAAAAGAATGTGATAAAATTTTGGCATTAATAGATAAGAACCAATCAATAAAATAGGACATACCAAATAGTTTGACCTCGGTCTTGCTATCTTGGGAAACCAAGTGAGTGACATGGTGTGATTCGCAAACTTGAGCACCTTGGAAACAAACACCTTCACCTCTCCTAGAGAGTCATCAACTAAGAACCTATCCTTATCCCACATTGAAATATGCAGTTCCTCATTGAGATCATCAACTTTGAAAGTGAATTCCTTATTCCATGAGGATCTGACAATCTTCATTATCACTCTAGTCTATGTTTTTTAATTTCCCTAGTTGTATTCTCACATAAGGATTGCTTAATCCACTATATCCCTTGTTTGGAAACCACCTGGCTTCTTGGTCATACACATATAGCTTCATCTCTCAATCCTCAAATAGGAACATTTGCATCCTTTTGGGCAAAAAAACTGCATACCAAAATACATCTGAAGTCAATGTGGTCCTTTTTCTTCCAACCTTGCTCGCCTATTTTGTATTTGGTTTTCATCAAACCTCGCTTAGCCTACTATACATCAATCTAAAACTATTTTCATGTGAGGCACTTGTTTTGTAAGAAATAGATGATAGAACAAATGGAAAATGGTTTCTAACATGTAGCATCTTTGCACGGAGAATGTGGACAATCATTATATTATTTTTAAAAGTCAAGATGATAAGATCATATTTACGAAAGTATTAAGTTTATATAGATGCATGGACATGATGCCAAATTGGTATTACATGATTGACGAGGATTGTATTAATCTCCATTGTGCATCTTAACTACTACATACATAAGTGGATAGTAAATTTGATTACATGCATGGTCATCCATGGTTTATATATATATATATATATATAATCACAATGGTTAAAATACATCCAAGTTACATGATTTGAAGAAGAAGAAGAAAAAAAATCTCAAAAGGTAAGGGTTCTTAATCCACATGTAAAGGTTAACTTGAAAAATAGTACATATCATTATAGTCACATTTGACTAGCAATATCTATCTCCAGATGTTGTATCTCCCAACCTATATCTCTAAGCATGTGGCTAGTCATCTAAAAAACCCTTTAATTATTATCTCATCTCATTATGTATTGAATTTGCTCTAACTATTTACTACTATACTCTAAACCTAATTCCTCCAAACTTAATCACATACTATCCTCTACCTATTGTAGTCTCACTTCACTGAGCCAAAAAAAAAACCTTTATTTCTTAAAAAATTGTCCCCATAAATCTGCCAAACTCTATATCATACCACTAATCACATCTATTGCTAGTCTTTTGGTTACTTCGTGTGGGCATGCTCTTACTCTACTTCTAATCTACGTTGAAAAATACTCAAGGGAGAATGTGTAACTCTACTCCATCCATCCATACTATCACATGTAGGGGACAAACAAAATTATGCCGATAACACTTGTTTAATAAATCAATTTTACAATATGATTTTTAAAACAGGAGTAAACATAGAAAACGTGAACTAATTGATAGCGTATGATTCAAGGATTGAAACCATGGAACATGATTCAAGCATTTATGCCTTTCGACTTTTGGAAAGGTGACGAGAATTTTAATGATAAACATACGGGTTTGGACCATCATACTCGTTTGGCACCTTCGAAGAAGAGCAACGAAATTCAATGATAATTGGACGACAACCAATAAATCCTATGCTATTGGGCCATTAATGCATAAGATTTATTGGTTGCGAGTACCGTATGCTTGGTGTATGGCCTTCTTGATATGCATACCCATACATGGCTATGGTTTTTCGGGCAACGTTTACGGTTTCAACTTCAGCGGCTAAATTAATCGCTCTAATCCACACAGCGCCATAATTCATACTTCTATCACATCAATTAGTTAAGCAGTTTTAATCTCAATGCCATTTTTTACCATTTCAAACCTCCCCGTTCACTATTTCAAATTGGCAATGGCGCCCAATTTTTTTGAAATTAACTTATTTCGATTTCAAACTGGCCCGCGTCAGTGTCAAGCGCTGGGACAACCATAACTAATAGTTAATAACTAGATATGCGTAATTATTGAAAACGTGGGTGCAGTTAATAAAAGCTCAAAAGGCATGTGCAGATAATGGTTTAATAACTGGAACATAGTACATTTAATTATTTAGACTTAATTAAAACTCACCCCTTGACTACAGATATGTGATTCGTGGATAAAAGATAAAATAAGATAACTAAAGACATTGCCTTAAAAATAGGATGTTTTTGAAATATTTTATTTTGAATATTAGAAAACTAATAAAATATAAATAATGAAAATATTAGATATTTGTTAATAATTTATGGGTGGGAAGGATATATTCAAGTGTTACACTAAAATATAATTTTTGTAAATATTCTATACAGACAAGTAAAAAATTAATAAAATATAAATAATGAAAATATTAGATATTAGTTAATAATTTATGTGTGGGAAGGATATATTGAAAAGTATAAGCATTATTTTTTTATTTCATAAAATTATATTAATGAAGTTTTCAAGGGGTAAAAATTGTGAAGATAAATTTATTTATAACACATGAGAGAAACAAATGTATTATAATTAATTTAGATTTTATTATTTATGTAAAATGAGAGTTTTTTTTATTTGCATAATATAAATTTGAATTTCAGATTTTTGAAAAAAGTCAAGTTATATGGATATAAATAGTTCTCTAAATATCATTTTGTTTGTCTAATATTAATTTCTCCTTAAATATCCATTGTTTAAGATTTTTATGAAAATAAGATTAATATATAAAAATGGTGGTGTATGGTTTAATCCCATGAAAATAACAACTAGATTCATAATAATTATTTGAGTGAATAAATATTAGGGGAATTTTGAGATCAACAATAAACCTCAAAACAAAAAAATGTATTAACAAAATAAAATTTGAAAGAACAAATAATATTCAAAATGAAATAGAGTCTTTAGGAAATAAGATTAATATATAAAAAAAATGTGTTGTATGGTCTAATCCCATGAAAATAGCAACTAAATTTATAATAATTATTTGAGTAAATAAATATTAGGGGAATTTTGAGATCAACAATAAACCTAAAAAAAATGTATTAACAAAATGAAATTTAAAAGAACAAATAATATTCAAAATGATAATAGAATCTTTCAAAAAATAAGATTAATATATACAAATTGTGTTGAATGATTTAATCCCTAAAAATAACAACTAAATTTATAATAACTATTTGAGTAAATAAATATTAGGGGAATTTTGAGATCAACAATGGACCTTGAAACAAAAAAATGTATTAACAAAATGACTCAAATGGAGTTGGCACTTCTTGGATGCAAAATTCAATTCCTGACCTAGTGTGCCCACTTGATGTCTAAAAATTCAATTCGTGATCTAGTGTGCCCATTTGATGTCTAAAAATTCAATTCTTGATCTAGTGTGCCCACTTGATGTCTAAAAATTCAATTCCTCATCCACCAGGTGCCCACTTGATATTTGAGTAAACCTACACTGATATTTGACTAAACATACTATAAAAAAAATACTATAAAGTTTTCTTTCTTTTCATTTATAAATTCATAATTCTTATTTTATTGCTTTAACTATTATTTTGTTATTTTCCTTTAAAAAACCCATTTTAAACCTCAAATTTCTCTTAATAAAAAAATCGTGTTAGAGTATCCATAAATAATGATATTTTTAGAAAAATATTGTGATAAACTAAATATGGATGATTACAAATGGATATAGTTTCCATTTCATATTACTTAGCAATCAATAATATGATTCTATATGTATTCTCAAAATAGAATAAAGAGCCACATTTTACAATAATACTCAAAAATACCAACATAATGATATCTAAAATCCTTTCATAAAGTGTCGTCCCATTTGCTACTAAATTTTTGGATAGAATGGGGTGAATCGAAGAAGTGGTAATGATTGCATTCCAATCCTTTTATGCTCCACCAAGAGCCAAACAAAGAGTGTCCATCCATTTAACATGGCCCACATACTTATTGTATTTACACCAATTTGACATATATTAAGGCATCCTTATTCTTAGGCAAATAATTAATTGAATTTTCAACCCATGTTTTTTTTTTTTTTTCTATGAAACAATCAGATATTTTAAGCATCAACTTTATTGGCAGAAGAAAAGAAATACAAAATTTATATCCATTTTTTTATGAGAAGAAGAAATATTTAGAAATACATTCAATGATATTGCTTAGATACGCCTCCATTATCTCTTGATCATAAAATTTAACCAATGTGAGTAGTCATTGTCTTTTCTCAAATAGAATCCTTCAAAGATTATTTATGTGTTTTATTTCCTATGTTCCCTTCTAAGGTTATTTATGTGTTTGATTTCCTATGTTCCAATTATCTAGGGATCTAGGCCTATTTGATTTCTTTTAATTCACAATTATTAATCTTACAATACCATAAACCTAAGGGTAGCAAGCATTCTAAAGTTTCTAAAATATTGATCAGTTAATCGATTGTTCGTTCTTTTAAATATATATCAGTTATTCATATTTATTCTATGACTTTTCTCTAATAATCATCATTAGTTATTGGCCTCCATAGGTTCTTGGTTGTAAGATATTTTCCAAATAAGAAAGAGTTCTTGAACCATGAAGTTCTACTAAACCACCAATGTCATCCATTTCCCAATATTTTCTCTTTAAAAAAGCTAAAACAAAAAAATCCTCATCGTATTACTTATTGACTTTGGAACAAATGCATATAAACATAGCATACAAGAATGCACCCAAGAAAAACTTTGAATTATCTTTTCTCTCATAACAAAAACTAAAAAATATCCTTATTGTATTAATTATTGTCTTTGAAACAAATGCTAGAAAAATATAGTATACAAGATTGTAGTTAATGTGCAACAACCATGCATAACACCCACGTACTGATTTTGAACACTCTAAAAAGACTTCGCAAAATATATACGCTTTTTTGAACACGTTGAAAAGACTTCGCAGAATATATATATGTTTTTCTGAACACACTGAAAAGACTTTGTAAAATATATACGCTTTTCTGAAGACACTATAAAGACTTCGCAGAATATATATACATTTTTCTAAACACACTAAAAAGACTTCATAGAATATATACGCTTTTCAATGTGTTCAGAATTTGTACATGGGTGTTATGCATGGTTGTTTCGTACATACATTGATATGTTTTATGGAAGTCGTGTATGTCTTCTAGGGTTTTGCAATATGGCTTGTTGATAACATTTCATCTGTTTTGCTATGTTTGTTGTTGTCTATCAATGATGTCTCTATCATGATAATCTGTGTTTGACCGTACTGGTTGAGTTGAGTTGGTTATGGAATGAAATCTTGATTAGTGAATATGTTACTGTGTTGTGATATGTAATTAGATTAATGATCTATGATTGGTGTAGTAATTGGTTTAGTGGTTATTTCAGTATTAAAGTGATTCAATATATTGAGATTTGTACGCAGGTCATCTTTAGAGGAATCATGTACATACACAGGTGTGCTTCATAGAAGTACCATATACATTTTGACATGTGTTTGATCAGGGTTTACAGTGAGAACATTTCGTTTTTGTGATGAATAGTACATGGTCGAGTATACTTATGAGTGGTTATGCATTGATATGATATGATATGAATTTCTTTGATCTAGTTGCATTGGTTGACAAAGATTCAGTGATTGATTTGATGATTCGTTTGGTTCAATGATTGGGTGATTTGATTTAGTGATTGATTTGATGATTCAATCAGTTCAATGATTGGGTGATTTGATTCAGTGATTGTTTTTACAATTGTTACTTGGTTTGAGCTTAATGATAGAAGTGGGTCCAATCTGAAAATATGATAAAAGGTGGCCTGCATTTTTTATGTGTTGAGTCAGGTGGATCTAGTATGAAACATTATGAAACGTGGTAACCAAGAGGTGTTAATGGTTGGAGCCTTCGTTGAGGGAGTCAAAGCTTCCTTCGAGTAGTAGCTAGAGAATTTGTGCAGGGGGTAGGAGCTCCCTTCTGGTAGGAGTCGATAAACAAGATCAAGGGGTTGGAGCTCCCTTCCAATGGGTGCTGGAGAATAAGAGAAGGTTGTAGCCTTCTACAAGTGGGTCCCTATATACTAGTATGAGTCTGCGCCAATACAAGATTGTGATATGTTTTCCTTTGTAATAAAAGAAGAAGACAAAGACGACAACAATGATGGTTTTGTCCCACATTGGGTTTCCACATAAAATCTCAGTGTTCTATGCGTGTTGCTTATGTTTTGTGTTAGCTTCTCTTTACTTCTCATGGTTACTTCTCATGGTTTCTTCGTAATATACGTGGCTTTACTTCATAGAAGTCACGTATATCCGTGGTTTGCATAAATGACAGTAGCGTACAAAATGAAGAATATTAAATGAAAAGTTTAAAGTGATTTTAAAATACTAATTCACCAACCCATCCTCCCCCTCCCCTCTTAGTATTTTTCCCAACACTAAGAGATCTGAGGGAGGTCAAATTGGTTGGGGAAAGAGGTGCCTTGCTTATCCAAGGAAGGCAAATTAGAATTTGTATGACAACCATTAAAGTGTGATCGATGTGCCTTTAATAGGTAGGTCTGCTGAAGAGTCATTGGGCTGAAGAGTCTAGTGAATGTGATTGTTCTACATGCATGTTAGTTTTTAATGTGTTGGTTGTGCATGCATTGTGATTATTATGTTTATCATGCATAGTAGGTCAGACATGCATTGTGGTGGTCATTATTGCAATTGTTTCATCATGATGTTGTTGGTGTCATTATGTATATTATGCTAATACCAATTGATGTTGCATACAGGATAGCCTCCCATGAAACACACTAAGGAATGATTTGATTATGTCTATATTTGGTTTATCTAACATGGCATGTTTGCAGGTGATAAAAGATTAGATATGACAAGTAGAATGGTGGATTACAATTCACGTGACTCTCCTTACAGATCGTCCAAGTAGAAAGGAGGTGAGTATTCTCTTGATTTAGCAAATAAACTGAGAAGTTTGAAGAAAAAGATCAGAAGTTGCAAGGCAGATAAACAAGTAGATTGAATCACAGGAAAGACTTGTCAAAGCTCAAGAAAATCAAGTATAAGGTAATGCAGTAATCCTTCATATCCTATCAAATTTGCATTGACAAGAAAAGTTGAGGATCATCCATGGGCAAGAGGAAAGGACTAATGAGGAATATGATATCAGGTCTCAATCATGATACATGTTGGACATGGATGATATGTTGAGAGGTGGCAGATGGTTGGATACACCTGACAGGATGCATTAGAGGCCCTCCATCAATCCAAACAGTGACACCAACACTTCTTGCTACTCTGACAGTGGATGAGATGCCTCAAACCATTTACTATGTCTTTGAGTAAGAAGCCCCATGAAAAGTTCACCCATGTGCTTTTTGTCACCATACCTCTCACCCTACATCAGTCTTTAGAAAGAAAGAGAAACAAATGAAAACAACCACCCCAAACTCCACCCCTTTCAATGTTAGAAGCCATATGTATATGCAAGCACTTTTGTATATGCATATAGATATGCAAGCAGATATAGAGAAGTCCACTTTCATAAATGTTTTTTCATTCTTGCATATGAAACTGTTAATATATTTAATCTCTTTTTGATATTTAAGCATAATTTCATTTCTAAGTTAAGGTCCCACCTACAACGGTCATGTCGGCTCCCAATTTTTATATACGCACATATATTAAAGTGCACGTACATGAAAGAAATATTTGTAAATGTGTGAATTTTGTAATTGCACACAAATATAACAACATGCATATCTAACAACCACACATGTATATGCGGAAGCGCATATAGGAAAATATTTATAAAATATTATTGTCATATTTGTTGTTCTCCTAATACTTCAAATTTTTATAGGTACTCTATAAATGTGATCTCATGCAAAATGATGCCATGCATGTCTGCCACTTGTCATTTGTGAATGATTTAGTTAAAATGATGTGTAAAAAACATTAACATCTTTTCATAAAATAAAATAAACAAATTCTTTTTCAAAAATTTGAATTTCCTATATGCACTTTCATATAACACTTCATTTCTAAGGGCTTTAATGGAATCCATATGACCAAGTGCGGACAAGAAATTTAATAGGTATTTCACCTATTCATTTATATTCATATTCAAGCTTAAAATTTTATACACTATATTTCTTTATACCCGAAGGCCCAAATAACCAAATAACCTGTTACGTGCGAAGTCAAGACCATTTTTGGAACCTCAACCAAATTCTTTTTCCTTTGATGAATTCAGATCATGACTTCAATCTCATGTCCATGCTGCCTACAACCCTAGACAATAGGATTCTTGCATGGCATGGTATGGTCCTACTTGAGAAAATTAAAATAAAAAGAAAAAGTTTACCAAACAAATCCCAGTGCAAGTCTTGAGACTTCGAGAGTTCTCATGTGGAAATTTTGAGAACCAATCAAAACTTTCCACTTGGTTCTCTTGCCATGCCATGTCTTCCATGTCACTGCCACATAATCTCTTTCATGTCACTACCATGTCATCACTTCGATGTCACTACCACCTAATCTTCCAAGTAAACACATTTCCATGTGTTATTCTTTGCTACCTCCATATGCCATCTACCGCCTATCCAATTAACCACCTAAAAGTGAAAAAATGAGTGTCACGTGTCATCACCTTTGGTTGCCACGTTAATGTCCTTTGCCACCTAGATGCACCTGTCATTCCATCTATATCACCATTCTGTTGGTGTCCACATGTTGGCTAAGGTAAGGAAATATAGATCCGACTGTTTTCTTAAGCATTTCTTGGTTGCACTTGTGGAGGCCCAGATGCCTAGATATAAACAAATTATCCAAATGTATCATATATCTAGTTATTAATCCAATGTGATGTGCAGCAAAGGGCTTGATTACTAGATGCCTCAGTGCATCCCAAGATGGTTTGGATTCAATTATAAGATGAAAAGTGGTGGGCATGCATGGCCTCATTTTTCATGAGATACAATTTATAGAGTACCTATTAAAATTTGAAGTATTAGGAGAACAACAAATATGACAATAAGCTTTTATAAATATTTTCCTATATGCACTTCAAAATCTACATGTGTGGGTTTTAGATATGCATATTGTTATATTTGTGTGCAATTACAAAAGTCACACACATACAAAAGTTTGCTTTCATATGTGTGCAATAATATATGTGTGTATATAAAAATTTGGAGCCAACATGAGCATTGTAGGTGGGACCTTAACTTACAAACAAAACTATGCTTACATATAATGAATGTGTTCATAGTTGAGCATTTGTATCAAGTATGAATCTTGGAAGGCTATATACATTTGTCTATGTTTTTCATTCATCATCATGAAGAGTTACTTCATCAACAATGAAGGCTTTGGTCTCGACCAACCTTTGTTTTTCTATTCTCATTTTGGCTTGAAATATTTTCCTTTCAAGGACCTTGGCTTTAAGCCTTTTCTCTTAATTTATGGCCTCTCAAAGGGCCTCTACTTTTGAAGGGAATTGCTTTCTTTGTTTTTCCCTTTTCCTTATTTTGGGGTAGTGGATAGGAAGCAAGTCATAATATTCTCTCTGTTGCATTTTGTTCCATAACTCTTCATATGTGAGCATGTCTTGGAACATGAGTTCTTAGGGAGGGACTAATGTTCATATGGATGTAAGAGTTTCATATACTTGCTGTAGTACCCACCCTAGTTTCCCGACTCTGATATGACATTATCTTGCATACTTTAGTCTATGAGTAACTCAGGCTGAGGATCCAGAAACGTGACTCTATTATCAGCGAGTGTGATGGTTATGTATGTTCTCTATTAATATTATGATTACGATATAATTAATGGTTGTGTATTCTCTATTGATATCATGATGGTGATAGTAGTAAAGGATAGACATGTTTCTATTGATGTTATGATGATGATAGCCTTGATCTTATGTATGGTTCCATTAAGGTTATGATGATGCTAGCCATGATGAAGGTATCCCCTATGTTAGCTACTTACAATAGTTCTGGTTCACAATGAAGGGTGATGTGAATGACCAGGTGATGGAAATTAATGCCATTATGACATTGACTAATCACTGAAAAACCTGGTTACTGATTATTATTGAGTATGGCAGGAAAACCACCAGAGGCACTCGCACATGACGAGTTGACGACACCTGGTTTGATGAAAATGTATATTATTTTATCTTGGAAAGTCTAATCGATTTTGAAACCTGCTATATATGGTTATCTATATTCTGATGATATGTTAATGGTTGCAGGCACTGATGAGTTGCTTGGCTGAATGACTCACATATGGGTGATGGGGTTGTACAGGTGGATGGAACTACATAGGAGGGGTGGGACAGAGTCCCTGATCTCACCCACTAACACTCCCGCCGTGACTTGGGCTGGAAGAGTTGAAACACCTTCGCCTTGAAGATCACGATGCCATGAGGGCAGGTCCCAAAGTCGGGTCGCTCATGAGGAACCTACTGGGGGGGCGCGCATCAAGGCGGATTCCTTGATCCCCGACACCATTAGTCTCACTATAGCAGGCAACATGAGAGACGATCGAGGTCTATGACGTTGCACACTATTTTCCCCTCGTAGTCACTGGATGCTTGAAGGGCAAGTGGTGTGGCACCCTTGGAATTTTAGGGAAATTCTTGAAGGGCACGACCAACTTGGCACCCTTGGCATCACGATTAAACTGTTAAGGTGTGGCACCCTTGGAACTTCTAAGGAAGTTCTTGAAGGGCACAACCAAACGTGGCACCCTTGGAACTTCTA
>APFE031451964.1:354398-379095 GCA_000404065.3 Pinus taeda | reverse complement strand
AATAGCCCACCTTATTTTAAGGGAGAGGTAAAAAAGGTAAATTTAGCCCTTGAAATTAGGAGTTACAACCTTCCATTCGCCCATTTTCAAGAATAGGTTTTATTTAAGTGAATCCTATGGGCCAAAGCCCCAAATACCATATTTATAAAAGAGGTATGGTAAATTAATAAAAATATAAATAAATGAGAGGTATGGTAAATAAATAAAGCATTTTTTATATTTACTCCATAGGTCACCTTATATACATGCAAGGGTGTAGACAAATAAAAATATAAGTAAAGTGGAGGTATGGTAAATAAATAAAACGTCTTTTTATACTTACTCAAAAGGTATGGTAAATAAATAAAAATATAAATAAACTAGACGCATGGTAAATAAATAAAACCTCTTTTTATATTTAGTCCATAACCCTAGTTCTATTTATGAAGGATCAAGAAAGAGGTTTTATTTAAGTGAATCCTATGGGCCAAATACCATATTTGTAAAAGAGGTATGGTAAATTAATAAAAATATGAATAAGCGAGAGGTATGGTAAACAAATAAAACATTTTTTTTTTTTTATATTTACTCCATAAGCCACCTTGTATTTATTATGGTAAATTAATAAAAATATAAATAAACGAGAGGTATGGTAAACAAATAAAACAATTTTTATTTTTTTTATATTAATACCATGCAAAAAAACATTATTAACCCTAATATTAGTATTACTAAAAATAAAAATGGCGCATGGTATTGACCCATGGTATTCACCAAAATGGCACATGGTATTGACCCATGGTATTCACTTGGAATGGAGCCTATTTAAATGGGGGAATTAAACGAGAATAGATCCATCTTTACTCTGGATCTACTAACCCCCGAGAGGTATCAAATATCGTGATATGCAAACTAGCACAGAGTGAAAAAATATTTGATCCGATCAAGAGTAAAAATGGATGTTGTAATTTAATGTATGTTAAACATTTTAGCTTGGTTAAAATAAAAATAAACTAAAAATAAACTATTAATTTTATTAATTTTTATAAATTAGTAGTAGTAATTTTTAAGCTCCAGGTTTATGATAACCCATGGTATTGACCCATGGTATTCATGTGAGCATAGACTATTTAAAGGGGAAATTCTATCTTACATCCATCTTAATTCTGGGTCTACCAAGTGCTCAGAGGGATAAATAGATTTCATCCCCCTAAGAGTGGTAGATGTGAAGTTAAGATGGATATAGGTTGGTTTTTATGATAATGAAGATATTAAATAGACTTAGGAAATTATATTGTAAAAACATCTTAAGGTGAATGGTTAAAGCATAGACATTGGACAAGTATATTTGTATACTTGTGTTTTAAACTGAAACAAATCCAGGGCTAAAAGGAATGGATTGATTGCACTAGTCATCCCTCTATAACTTTCCAACATATGCTGGAGTAAACAAATTGTAATTTGGGTAATTTTTCTAATTGAAAACGGGAACATACTTGTGTATTGGTAGGGTGGTTACGAGGTCCATAGAAGTGGAGTAAACATATTGTAATTTGGGTAATTTTTCTAATTGCAAACAGGAACATACTTGTGTATTGGCACGGTGGTTATGAGATCCCTAGAAGTGATGAATTTGAATTTTTCTTGGTTTTATATATAGTATTAGCTTTTTTCTCATGCTTTCTGTGAATGGCACGGGTGAATTTTATCTTACACCCACTAGGTTATCAATATGTAATTTCGGTAATTTTTATTTTAAAAGATATTTTGAAGAAATGCAATTATTTCATTCGTGTATTCAATAAACACAAGATTTTATAATTGAGTAAAATATTTGTCATGCCTTGTCAGAGATTCGCCAAAAAATTATATATACATATCATATTATTGATAAAATCGCCTTCCATTTTTCTTGTAAAGGCAACAATGTATGATTGACACCATCCTTTCCAAACTTGTAGGTGTTTCTCCTCCCATCATGTATGGCTCCCCTGTCATATTGCCAAGGTCTTCCAAGCAATATGTGACACAAGTCCACAAGCATCACATCACAAAAAATTTTATCTTTGTACTTGCCCACTTGAAATTCCACTTCACAATGTTCACTTACTAGTAGTTGATGTCCCTTTTTCAACCATGACACTTTATAAGGTGTTGGATGCTTCATTGTGTTCAGTTTTAATTTCTCCACTACTTCTGTAGAACCCAAATTATCAGTGCTGCCACTATCAATGATCATCTGGCAACATTTCCCTTGGACTTTGCACACTGTCCTGAATAAAGCCTTCCTTTGTGGTGGCTCAGCTATCTCCTTTGCTAGCTTAAGAAAAACTTTATGAACTACCAGAGATTCTCCTCTTTTTGGTGTATTTACTTCTTCTGTTATTGCTGCCACTGGTGCCTCTTCCTCAGCTGGAGCAACAATTGCATTCCTCTGCTTTATTTCTGCATTCTCTGGGCACTCAAAAGCTCTATGTCCCAACTTATTGCATTTATAACATCTTATTTCTTTGCCTCCTCCTCTGCCTCCTCTTTCTCTAGAAAAATTCCACCTGCCTCTTGCATCACCTCCTAGGGGTGCATGCTGGGTTGAGGTACTACTAGCTCCTTCTTTAGGTGCTGTAGATCTTCCACTACCACCTTGACTTTCTTTTCCTCTGAAAGTCCCTCTCCCTCTGGTAGACTGCTTCCTCATGAGTTTTTCCTCAACTTTCAGCACTATCTGATAAGCTTCCTCTACTATTTTAGGAGACAACAGACTTATCTCATCCTGAATGTCCATCTTAAAGCCATTCATATATCTAGCCACTTTCTCATCTGTGTTTTGGGCTTCTCCAGCTCTTATGCTCACTTTATAAAACTCTTTTGTATATTCTTTCATTGTTAAAGCTCTCTGTCTAAGATTTTGCATTTGTCTAAATAATGTTTGCTGATAATTACTGGGCAAAAACTTACCTTTTAACTTTGTGACCATTCTGCTCCAATTCTTGATTGGCTGCTTACCAAGTCTCCTGCTTTCTGCCTGCACACCATCCCACCGGAGTGCTGCACGGCCTATTAATTTGGTGACAGAAAACTTTACCTTCTTCTCATCTTCCATTTCTTCATAATCGAAGAATTTCTCCATGCTATTAATCTAGTCGATCAATTCTTCTGGATTCAGTCCTCCTTGGTATATCGGTACCAATTGGTTCCATGGCTTGGTTGTGGATTTCAACACTGACTGAAAGAACCTCATCTCAGGAGTAACCTGTACAGCCTCTTCCTTTGTAGCTTCAACTTTGGGTTCACTGACATCTCCATCATCTATGTTTCTTTCTGAAGTTAACGCATCCAATCTAGCTCACATCTCTTCTATGCTTTCCATTATTTTAACATTCGCAACAGGTCGTCCTCTTCCACCACGTCCTCGTCCTCTTCCAAATTTGAAATCCATCCTTCTCCTGCTCCTGAGATTCAATTCAATTTCAGTCGATGGCTCTGATACCACTAATGATGGCGGGGGTGCAGACACTAAAGATAGTCTCTCCAATTTGGCTGCGATCTCTTCAATATCCGCCTCTCTTTCCCTATTATTATCTCCAAGTGTATCATTCGTTAAACTGATAGCTTCATTCCTTTTGTGAAGAGTCACAGTCCTTCTAATTTATAATCAAAGGCAGCACCAATTGTAGTGGAAAGGGTCATTTACTGTGGATAAGCGTAGGCTGCACTTTTCTTTCCTCAAGGAATAGACCAAACTTTGTTAATGCTTCGGGTAGGTGTTAATTCCCAATGATTAGAAAAACGTTTACTTATTAAATTATACAAACCAAAATACCTTGTTACTAGAGAGCAATTTCTCACACATTACAGTTCAACTTCTAAATGGATTTTATTCCCAAAGAGATCGAATCCTCGTTACAACACATCCACCCATCAATACTCGGAATACGAATTTTGCAGGAAAAAGCCCCTTACCTTTCAAACGCTCTTCTTGTAACGATTTTCCATGACCAAACATTTTGGCAGAGGCTAAAACGAAAGTAAAAAACAATTCAATCCTTCTCTTGACCTCATATGTCTAGAATACCAACGAATCACCCCCGTGGAGGAATACCAACGAATCACCCCCGTGGAGCTCAGACCATGTTGTTGATTCAGCTATGAATTGTGTAAAACAGTGGACAGTAACCTTCACAACAAATTTCCCTCTCCACGAAAATTATTTAAGGAATGCACAACGCCTCTCTACGCACACAGTCAAACCAAAACAGATTGAATTGCAATTTTATATGCATGCATAGTGCCCTTTGTTCGTTGTTGGTATAAATGGTTAATAACCTCTCTGCCAGCGGACACCTTCTCCACGTAATTAGCTCAGGAACACACAACGCACACTCTCTGTATTCAACAAAAATTATAAACAAAATTCCACGTACATAACACTTCCCTTCAACCCAATCGTTGGAGAATCTGCCTTGAATTCAATCACTGGAGAATACATTGCGTAGGTAATTAATACACAGTCTTATATATGTGTCACCTACAATCGATTGCGCCATGCCTTCAAGGTAGTTAACACATAGTTATATATGGATCACATATTAGTGTGCTCATGTGGAAGTTGCGGAATTCTCAAAAGATTACAGCGATTTCAAAATACCAGTTCACCATATAACATTTTTTTCATTACATGAGAGAGAGTTCATAAAAAAAACATTGGCATCGCCTCCTCTTCTCCCGAACTTGGCGGCCAATCTATCTTTTTATTCCTAATGGATAATTTCCCCTATTACAAAAGCTGCCTTTTACATAGTAATCTAAGGCTTTTATAATTTGTCTATCTTATGAAAAGATAGCAAGTTTTATTCATTACTTTTATCCTACTCTTTAAAGAAAAGATAGCATGTTTTATTTTTATCCTATTATTAACTAGAAAAAACATAGGAACTGCAGGCTTTTTCCCTCTGAGTCTCACACTCCTGCATCATCGAGACACTCCCGCCATAACTTTGGCATTCATGGGAGCAGAGAACCCATGCCAAACATCGCGTGCGAAGGTGAACGGAGCATTAATGCTTCCATGCAACGTTCCTTTAAACCATTTCACGCGTACCTGGTTGTGACCCTCACTGCACATGGAGTCAACTCCTCTACACATGGCTGGCAGGTGGCGGCTGTTCACAACCCACTCTAGTCCCATCACCTTGAATGCGACCTTATACACCCGCATCTGGGGAGAGGTACCTTAAGATTACATATGTCTATATCATGCTATTACATGTAGGACATCATGAATTAGTACTTTTATTTCACAACACTATTAAAATAATTGTTGATTTGTTTTGTCATTACTAAAAGTAAAATATTTTTATTTTCTTTATCTTTGGTGAGATCAATGGTCATTTAATGTTTTCATATCAAAATTTCCCATGCTATTTTTTTTTTTAATAATGGATTGCATTGTATGTAAAATTAATAGATAACTCGTCTATATGTTTTAATTATATCATTACAATTATTTGCTTTAAATTTGGTTTAAGTTATCGTTATACCTCTTAGAAATTTGTAATGTGAAGGATGACCCATTGCATTCTTATAACCCTTTTTATTCCATATAAATTGAAAAACTATATTAAGTTGTATGTATCACCAATAATAAACATACAATTTGTACTAGAAGAAAAACCAAAAGAAAATAAGGTAGAAACTCTATAAATTAACATATAATTAATTAGGTTTGAAATTTAAAATTGTATTATATTGTATGTGAAAATTAGTATATAATTAGTTTGTTTACTTGCACTAGACCATTGTAATTATATTTTTCAATTGAAATTAAATAAATCATTATAGGTCCTAAAATCAATGATTTAAATGGTGAGTCAATGCATTCTTATAAGACTTGTATTCCATAAAAATTAAGTAAAGGTATTAGGTTGTATGTGTAAGGTAAACATATTATTTGTTTGTCCATTTTAATGGGGCAATTGTATTTGTATTTTGTGATACTCTGAACTCATTGTAAAATTGCCTTCGAATACAAATGGAAATACTTCATAATAAATATTAACATCATTTTCAAAATGATAGCTTTTATGTCCTTAAGTAATGAAGTATTGAAGTGGAGATATGCTAATATCATACATGTGGTTGAAGTGCAGTTGCAGATGGGAATTACTACAAGTCAAAAGATGTTGTTTATATTTCAAATGGAAGGAGTATTCTTCCAATCATATACTAAAGATGAACAAAATTTTCATATTCAAAGAGAACCAAATTGCCATTTTGGTGATAGGTCCTGTTTTTTAAGGCCTTTTCAGTCAAAAGTATTAAAATATTGCTTAAGAAATTATAATGTTGCAATATGGACATTAAATGTCACTGATAAGTACATCTCAAAAGTGATTGAAAACTCAAATATTGATATAGAGGACATTAAATTTGCAAGGGACAGGTCTCATTTTCATTTGCAAAAAAAATTGGAAGGAGGGACAAGAAGAGAATTTTATGAGAAAAAGTTGATTGATGTGTGGTCCCAATATGGAGATAATTATGAACAAAAAAATGTGTTGCTAATAGATACAAAAAATCATACTTCTCAATTCATCGGATATCGATCAAACCACATATTGATAAAATCATATACAGGAAAAGAGCAAGATACATGGCTTATGCAAGTTTTATTCCCCTTTCTTAAGACACTACATCGTATCAAACAAAAACATGAGTACATTCAAATGTTCAATAGAACATGTACTTTATTGTGTTCATGGAGATAATTTCCTTTATAAATTTGTTGAAAAGTACATTAATTTTTCAATACATTTTGGACATAGTTTTTCTTGAATCAATTTGTATGATTTTATATTTTTGGAGATATATGGGAATTTCCAATTATATTAATATGTATATTTCTTATTAGTTATAATTTTTTTTGCAATGACTTTGTTGTATCGATTTTTTTCCTAAGATGTGTGTGCGCGTCCGTGTGTTCTTAAATGAATTGTTTTCCATTCAAATTATCTTTCATGAACCATTGAGGCATGTCATTTTTAATTACTTATGTTTACTTATATGTATCAATAATCATATATAAATGTGAAATGTAAGTTTTGAAATAGAAATCCTTACAAACAAAAGTATTATTCTTACTAAACAAATTATAATAATTTACTTGTAAATGTTATGTGAATTATTCAGTATTCACAATGCATTATTCACTATTAAGGCTAATGGGAAATGTGCCATAAGTAAATGATTGGATCTTTTTGAAGCATAAGATATGTGATTTCTCAGTCGATAGTTTTCATAAAATTATATGCTTAAATCAATTAATATTTGTAACTACAATCATATCATATTGAAAATCAACAAGGCACAAAGTCAGAGTCATTGTTTACATATAAAATGCACTAACATGAGTGCATAAAAGTGATATGTAAATTTTGAGATAAAGATATATTGTAAATAATTTTTCATTTCTTAAAAAAGCATATAGATGATGATAATGATAGATAAGTGGATTATCAAGGTTTGATTAGACACTATCATGGATGAATTATGTCATTGAACTTTTTGAACTGTAAGGCATCTAATTTCATTATTTAAACTCATTTTTTTGTAAATTTGTATTTTAAACAAACTGAAATCATATCACTTGAGCTATAATTATACTATTGACTTGTACTTAGTTATGTCCATTAATATGAGTGTATAAATGTGATTTATAATAGCCATATACTATGATGCATTTTTTCAAAAAATAAGACTTTTAATTTCTTGATGATAAGTATTAAGTGGACTATTTAGGCTAATGGGTGATGGCTCATAAGTGAATACTACTCGTTAAATTGTAGGGTATTAAAGTTTTAACCCATATTTTTTTCCCATATATTCTTGAATCAACTATTTGTATATGCAATCATCTCATCTCATTTATTTTAATAAGGAATCCATTTATTGACTTTTATTTATCTATCACATAGTTTATTAAGACTGTATTAATCAAATATTGTATTGTTTTGAAAAAAATCTCCATGAAAAAAAAAATTCTATTCATAATAGAACATGGAATAATTACTTAACAATGTTTTAAGTGGACCATCTAGACTAATTAAAGAGATGGATAAAAAATGGTCATATTTAAACTTTTTGCACCATAAGACATTGATTTTCTAATCCATATTAGAATTTTATCATTTCAATTCTTAAATAGTTTATTTGTGGTTTAAATAATTTCATGGAATCCAATATGACTTGGAGAATTCTGTTTGGCTATATGCATTGATATAAGTTCATAAATGTGATGCATTTTTTAAATGTGACCTTAATTAAGTATATATATATATATATATAGATATAGATATAATATAGATATAGATAGATAGATAGATATGCTACAAAAGAAATTATAATTAATTGATAGTGAGTTTTCAGTGGTCTATATAAAGCCACTTATCGAATTTTATTTTCATATCGTGAGGTTTAATCTAAGTTTGTAAATGTGTCACTTTTTCTTTTAAATAAAACTCCAAGTAATTTGAAATGTTTTTCCTAACAACACATGGAATAATTAATTAGTAATGAATGTTAAGTAGATTGTTAAAGTTATTTCAAATTACGAGTCATAAATAAATGTATTTAAACTCTATGCAACATATGGCATTTTATTTTCCCACCTTTATTAACATTTGGTAAAATTCAATTCTTAAATAAATTATTTGTAATTGAAATAATCTCATAGAAACCAACAATACAAGTATGTATTCAATTATATTTAGTATGTATCTATGTATAAATGGAATTTATTTTTGAAATAAATATCTCAATGTAAGTAAAAATATATTTTTTAGAAAAATAATAATTTAAAATTAATTATTTACAAGTTCTAACTGGTTTATTGTATTTTGAATTGACAAATTTTTCTAGCTATGGATTATTAAGTTAATTATTCATATATGTAATCATGTCATAGAAGTAAATAAATCAACAAACCGTTAATTGATTTTTATTTAACTATCATGTGGTTTAATATGAATATATAAATGTGAAATTGCTATTTCTAGAATAAAAAACCATGTAAAGAAAATGAATTTTCTAATAAAACATGGATTAATGAATTCACCATGAGCATTAAGTAGACTATTTAATCCCATTCAAGAGATGGGCCATAAATGGATGCCTTTAAAAATTTTACGCCATATGACATGCTTTTCCCATCAGTATTAACATTTTGTAAATTTCAATTCTTAAATAAACTATTTGTACTTAAAATAATCTCATAGAATCTAACAAGACTCAGAAGTTATTTATTGAATTTCATTTAGTTATATGTATTCTAAAAGTTTATAAATGTAATTTATTTTTGAAATAAAGCTATTAATGTAAGTAAATATATATCATATACAAAACTAATTAGAATTAATTAATAATAAGATTTAAGTGGTTTATTCAGACAACATGAAAAATCAAGTGTCATAGATGAATGCCTTTTAATAGATATTTAATCTTCAAAATCTATATCTTAATGGTAATTTATATGTATTTACATTAAGTATTTAATTATTAAACAACACGGGGACTTATATAAATTTAAACGAAAATACATTAGTTATGTTTCACATTTATTTCTTCCCCATTAAAAATTCTTATGATTTTCTCTTCTTAGTGAAAGTAATAGTCAATCATGGTTTTCCATTCAATTGGTTGACACTAAATTTACATCAAGACTATTATTGGTTTTGACTCTTGTGAAGGTTTCAGTAGTGCCCAATCGACATCATGATGATACAGGATCACTTAGTGTAGTAGCCAAGAGTGTGGTGGTTTACGTTGCATATGGTAGTCAGGAATAACCAATTTTTTTGGAACCTGCTATTCTTAACAATGGTTAGCAGATGCATGAACCCTTATATCATATGGTTAGACTTATGATTGAGACAGAGAGATGAACTTCTAGAAGGTAACTTTCTTTTCTTCATACTATCTTTTTTTATCTAATTAGTTTGATGACAAATTATTCCCCATTTAATTTTTCATTTTCTAGTGATTTCCTTACCATGTAAAGATGAACGATGTCTCACAGAATTATATTTTTCTTAATGCAGTAGTTTGAAGAGAACTATCCATATTTTTTTCCCAATCAAGTTTTGTATCTTGAAATATCAAAGATACACCCACTGGGACAACAAAGCAATCAGGTATTGTGTCTTGAAATATTAGAGATACTTCCAATGAGACATGATCTTTGATGCAAGGTAGTCAAGGTGCATTAAGAAATCAACCTATAATGGGTCAGCCTCCTCCCCTGACACATCGAAATAATATCCAAAATTCATAATCAAGGGTGAGAAAACTTGAAGTTTTTGTTCCTAGCCACAACAACTCAAGTTCTGGCTGGCATATTTAATAAATTTAACACATTATTTTGGTCACCCTACAGCTTCAACAATTGAATCTAGGTCACTAGGTACAAAAATTCCATTAGGAATTGTACCAAAATCTCAAGAAAATTTTGGATCTTCCCTTAGCTCTAATCCTCGAAGCTTTGAATTCCTCTCACCTGTGACATCATCATTAAGCAATGTTTCTTTATCACAAAGACTTGCTTCTCAGTCTCCTATCACACAATTTGTACAACCTTCTATGTAAATGTGGCCACCTTTACCTTCATGTGGACCACCCATTGAACATCAACCAGCCTCAAAATAATTTCATGAGGCCTGGTCAATCATAAGTTCAACTTCCTTCTCTCCATTCCTAAGGCCATTATTCACAGTCCTTTAAAAAATATCCACTTCAATCACAAGCTATTTAATAAGTTCCTTAATAGCTACAGCAATTACAGCAAGTGTCACAATCCCAAGCTACTCCAAAGTTGTTGAATCGATTACCACACAACCTCTCACAAGGTAACCAAATTCCATAGCAGTTACCAATACCTCGAGAAGTATAACTAATTCTCCTTACTCCATTTCAACAGATTACTTCATCTTAGGCATCATTGACACAATCCCAACCTCCACAAATGTTACGAAACCAACTCACAAAAAGATAGAAAAGATAGATCAATGCCTTAGAAATAAGCCTCTTCGAGGGGGAAACCTCTTTTACATTACACAAATGAACAATTCTTCGATGATACAAATGACAAGACCTCCTTTCTATATATAGGAGTCTAGGGAGTCATAACATAGTCAGAATCGATATAAGAATAATAATGTAATGGTGCAATAATAACAATAATGAGCTTCTACGGGGCAGAATACTAACAATTTGTGGACTACATAGGTACAACAATACAATAAGGGGGATGTACTAATAACAATAAGGGGTTACACTAGTAATATAGGGGCCTAACATGCCCTATCCTTTAAAAAGTGTTGTCCCCAACACTTGAGTAGTTCTTGATGCTTCTATATAAAATTCTTGTCCTCCCATGTGAAATATTCAGTGGGCAAGTTCTTCCACTTGACGAGGTAGTCTGAAATTGATTGATTTCGTAGCTGTCAGGTTCTTGTTTCTGTGACTACTCCAGATTCAAATATGATTTTTCCTTCCTCTTCAATTTTTGTAAATATTGTTTGAATTGGGATCTTTTGCAACTTTTGAATTAGAGCCAACATAACAATAATAATGTTAGGGCACAATAATAACAATAGTGGGCCTCTATGGGGCACAATAGTAACAATATGAGGACTACATGGGTACAAAAATATAATAAGGGGGTTGTACTGATAACAATAAGGGGTTACACTAGTAGTATAGGGGCCTAACAATAACACTCATAGTTAAGTTATGGAGCATCCCAAACAAGGGGATATGTTGTGAGTAGTATCATGATGAATCCTAATTTAGGCTTAGCATCAAGGCCTACCTTCCTTCTTATATTGCCCAATAAATTATCTTCTGTGGTTTTCGGAGTGCATCCTCCTCTATCTCCTTGCCCACCAACAACTTCATTGTTGGTAGCATAAACATCAAATAAATCACACTTAACAACTTCAAACACCACATTACCATATTTGATAGGCAATGTGTCATCCCTATTATGGTCGCTGATGGCACAGGGTGTAATATGTACAAAATATTTAGATACCTCTTCTTCTAATCCATCTATACCTATTTCTTTAGCTACAATACCAAATCTATCCTTCGATAAAAATTCAACTATACATGTCATTTCTACTACAACATCCTTGTTTCCAGCCCCATCTTTGAATGCAACACCTCCAAAGTTATTTGCAGCTAAAGCACTAGTTATTTCTTATGATATCATTGGAAATCAATTCAATTAAGATATACTCAAAGTTCGTCATGATTTTTTCTTAGTGCATTGTATGAGGATTTTCCAAGACAATGCACAACATGCAGTTAGCGCTTCAAGTTTCAATAGGAGCATAACAATCACATGGATTGGCGTATCTTGAAATCATATTGTATCTAAGATTCGTAAGAAAAAGTACCACAATTAGTGTCTCAAAAATGGTTTGTGGGTGCCAAGGGATGGATTAGTGGAAAATATGTGTCAACATCTAAGTTTGTTTCTACTTTATCCTTGTGGAAACAACTTTGCATAAAAAAGAGTGACGAAGTGGCAGTGCCTACTGATGACAAACATAGTGTTTGTGTTATATGTGGAGAACTCTTTGATTATTTCTATATCAATGAAACAAATGGATTTATGGATAAAGGAAAAATGTATATGTAGGCTCACATTGGGATTAATGAAGGCATATACCGGCCTATGTTGGGTCCTATCATCCATGCTGAATGTGAGTAAGAATATGTGGGATATTCTTTTGCTGATTCTGAAGAGGATGAATAGGTAAGAATTTTAATGGACATCTACTTTTTGTTTTCATTTCCTTTTTTGTATTTACAATTTGCGATGTTTATTATAACATGCATTTAGATTCTATAAGAAATTACATGCAAAGTTGTTATAAATATATTCCATGGAATGGGATCACATAAATTCTTCCCTTGAAAGTGTAATTTTGTGCTTGAAATTCCTACTCTCTTTAGTCCCCTCTGTCCACAACGCTTTGGTTTGTTTCTCTATGTCTTCCCATGAATTATCTTGGATTGACAAGGCTTGGTTTTCATCTTATTGTTGTAGATGATATATTACCTATTCTATCCTTGTACATTCTAGTCACTTGTTACATTCTTGTGTTGTGTTCACATTGTATGCCATTTTTTTGTGCCCAATAGTATATTGTCTAAAACATGGAGAAGGAAAATACCATGGGATCCTAATGAAGAGTCTAGGCCATTACATCCTCTACTAAAACAAATGTTCCATGTTGTAGTTGCTTCTACTTTAACTCCTTTCAACTCCATTAATGGGCTTACATTTTCCATGTTGTGATCTTGAAAGGATGCCTCCAAGAGTCAAACTACAAGAAGAAGGAAGAAGTATAGCTCCTCTTCTGGTCTTGCAATTAGTTCAGGAAAAAAGCATAATTTTAGCCCTACCCCAAGCTCTACACCCTCAACACCATCCACTCAGGCACTTGGTGATGTGTTTTCCATGGCAGGCGCATTGCAACACAACACTAGATCCTCAAATCCTCCATTTATGTATGGATCAGATGGGACACTTTTTTCCCCATCCAACTAGTTCGTAAGGATACGAAAATCTATTTACAACTATGTAAATACTTCTACTAAGATTAAATTGAAACTTTTTTAATATTTTTCCTAGCAATGTTCTCCAACAATTGTTGCATGCAGTCTCAAGTGCACTCCATTTTTGAAGTACGGTGATAAGAACTTTGATTGCAGATTGATATGGATCGCTTTGGGGAAGATGGATAATTAGATGAAAATGTGGATTCTTTTTTCATGATGATATAGATCTAGGAGATCCAATTGGGAGATGCATGGAAGTCACTAAAGGTATGGGAAAAGGTCCAAGCTGGAGTTGTACAAGTATGGAGGTTACTGCATCACTACGAATGTTGCATCAAGCAAGAAATAGAGAGATTATTTGTAAATAGTATATCATTATTTGGGGTTCTACTGATATTTTTGGTGTCCTTTGGCTTAAATGAAATGTTATAAATACTAATCATGTCAACACATAAACACATTGTTTTACCTTACAGGGTTTTCCTTTAACGAGTTTGGTTGCCTTTGATCTAGTACGAGTAAAGTTGTATGTTGTCACTTTTCTTCTGATGGTAAATTACTAGCCAGTGTTGGATCTGAGAAGAAGTTAAGGAATGGTTTCCATATACAAGTCATAATGGTTGTAATATCTCTTCTTCACTAATGGGTTTTAATTTCATGAGAACTTGGAGCAAATTATTATACGAGACTAGGTTATTGAATGCTCTATTCATAAGAAAATATAACATGGTTATACAAAGTTGCATGGTGGCATGTAATAGCACCGCCTATGGAGGTAGGCTATTGGGCTCACCACACTCATTCATATTAATATTAGATTTTTGTTGAACACATGTAGTTTTAAGTAATTTGAGATAATGGTGAAAGCATTTTTGAGCCTCATGATAACCTTTGTTGATTGAACCTCTCAGATGGATTTGGATCCTATTTGTTGGAAATGAATAGGAAGACATATGGAAAAGAAGGAATTGATGTTGAAGGGAATCCTCCCAATACCATAAAGGAGCCTGGCATTGGATGGATGGCTGGGATCATTTTCTTGGTCACTTTTGGTGGTATTTTACTTTTGGTACCTCTATGAAAGATGATGATTACTAGACATGTACTGAGTTTTCACAACATATTAATGCTAGTTATGAATGGCATTGCCAGATTGTTTGAATTTAGCAGACTGTACTAGTTTCAAGTACTGATTCTTAACAACAAGCTAACGGATCGAAGTGACACTGCAACAACTATGCTCATCAATGGTTTCCACACACCTCAGTGAGTCAAATTAGCAAGGTAAGGTTTATATAAGTTTTATCATTTCTTCTCTAATGGGTGATCTGGTATAGATTCATATATAGATGTTTTGGTATTGATTTTCTAAATCCCTGTTAGTGCTTAATAGATTCAGATATTTGGAGTTAACATGGATTCTTATTTTTTCCAATTGTTCACTGTGATTAATAAAATTCAAGTTTAACATGAATCGAGGTAGAGTAGTTAGAATTAGCATGTGTTTATGAGATTGAAATTAAGTTCAACCCCTTTGTCTAATGAAAGTGTTTAAGTCACAAGATTAATCATCTAATAATATTTATGCCATTGTTGATCTATATTCAAGAAACAAATTAGATGTTTTGTTAAATACTTCACATTCAGTTTCCTCTACATATTTTTTTGCAGTGGTTCTTCACTGGTGGTGATAATTGTAGCTTCATAAATTTTCCTTCCTTTGGTGTCAAAACTCGGAAATATAGGTAAATTTTCTGATTACAAAGTTGATCAAAATGTTTTCTGAATTAGGTTTTATGCAATATGTGATATATGTTACCTATTGCAGTTTTACTTTGATTTGAGCACAACATGTGTGGGAGCAAGTATGATCTACCCAAATATTGTCAATGAATCACTTCTTATTGTAGCGTCAGCTTTGTGGGGTCTCATGTGGCCCTAACAAGTTAGCTTCAACACAGTACTAGGTGTAGAAAAATGTGGCTCCTTTCATTCCAAGTACAAATATAATTGCCATATCTATGAGAAATGAGATTCATTCCATGGAAAACAAAGTGCTAATATCCTCTGCAACCTTTGATAGAATATTAACTTTCCCAGCATAAATCTAAAAATGTACTATCAAACCCTGAAACCAAAAAGGAAATTTTGAAAAAAGAGACAATAAGTATAATTATAAAAAAAAAATAAAAAAAATATACACCATGCATAATTATCATATGTCCTAAAACGTCGAAAATTATGTATGCAACTCAGATTTAAATATCCACTTGATGAATTCTAGTGACGTTGGTAATAATATGAGTTACTTGGTTTTCAAGGAAATGAATTGGTCCCATTGGGCCCATTACATTTGAAAATAGAAGAGTCGTGTTCTGGCATACTCTGTATAATGCCTTGATTATAGTCTATCATCAATAGATTGATAATATTTTATTAGTTTATCAAATTTGATCCATAAATCGCTGAACAAAATGAATTAGATAACATTATCAACTCCAAAAACGTGTGGATATAAGCCTTTTAGAAACAAGTTGAATCAAGGCTGGTAAGATACTTTCTTCCTCTCTAATTCATCTCTTGCCACAAGCTAATACTCAGGGGAGACATCCTCCTCTTGGTGCCTTTGTAATCAAACAGGGAGCATACTAAAGGAAAATTCATTCCCCCATCTTTCTTCTTGGTTATTCGCCATCAAGTATTCAAGCTTCTGCTAAAATCAAATCAAAGACATGAATGAAGTGAACGATAGAAGCAAAATAATTTTAACAGAGTATTCATGATGCAGTGTACTCTCACATGGAGTCCCGGTGACGGTCTCATATTCAATTGAATGAATGCTTGGATTCAAAGGTTTTATGATTTATGGTAGGATGATCTATCCTTGTTTGTCGATTTTACAAAAAGTCAAGTGTCTTGATTTTAGATATATTTCCTAAACATAAAAATAGATATTTCCATAACATCATCTACTATGGAATCCAAAGTAATGCAATTTAGGATTGTTGAGAAGAAAAAAGTTAGAGAGTAGTCAACCAATTTTCTTCAATTTACTGATTTATATTTTTTGTAGTCCTAGCCTTGACATTGAACCAGCAAGGGTGCCTGACATGAAAAGGATGTATAGCTCAATGGTGATGGTACATAATTGAGATGACATGGATGGTGAGGGCCATCCTTATCTTAATTGTAGATTTTAGAAATGTTAGGCCCCTATACTACTAGTGTAACCCCTTATTGTTATTAGTACAACCCCCTTATTATATTGATGTACCCATGTAGTGCCCATATTGTTACTATTGTGCCCCATAGAAGCCCACTATTATTATTATTGTGCCCTTACATTATTATTGTTATGTAGGCTTTGATTATGTTATGGCCCCTTAGACTCCTATATATAGAAAGGAGGTCTTTTCATTTGTATCATCCAAGAATTGTTCATTTATGTAATGTAAAGGAGGTTGCCCCCTGAAAGAGGCTGAATTTTAAGGCATTGATCTATCTTTTCTATCTTTTCTTGAGCTAGTTTCATAACACCATCTCAACGCATCAAACTGTTGGTGCTCTAGTACTGTGATTTCAAATTTGGTCAGGAATTCATCTATTATTCTTATCCCATCATACATCGGCAATTTACAATCCTGGGTCCTTATGTAGTAGATAGATTTAGTCACCATATTGCAGTGTAGCGTGGTCACTCTGTTCAACCTGTTACACCAACACTCATCTTCTTCATCTGAATTAGTGGTGCAAGACTCTACATTGCCATGTGATATTCTTCTATCCTTCATTGTCTTGACCCTTTCTTTCCTTTGTGTAGCCATGCTATAGATACCGTCTGATTCGTCATTGCTCTCATTGTTGCACACGGGTTTAATATAGCGTGGTCCTTCAACCGGATCTAGTGGAATGAATACGTGGAGAGACTTTGTTTCAAATATCATTGTCTACTTCCTTAAATTAATAACTCCATTCATGTTGGTGGCCCAGTCTATTCCTAACAACGCAGGATAAGGTGTACTTTCATCTATGATTTCAATCACTTCATAGTCTGTCTGAGTACTTCCACCATCAATATCTAACGTAATATGGGCAGCACCTTCTACTAGTTTGCCATCCGCAATTGGATAGGGGACCATTGTAGTGTAGGCTTACCCATGCACTCCCAAGTCTGTTAAGCAGTACGTTGGCATTTGAGCCTAGATCTAGAATGATCCGATCCATCTCATAATCATTGATCTGTGCTGTTAGTCGCATTTCCCTCCCGGTATACGATGCATGTTCACTCCATCCTACGCATCTATTTATCAATTCATGTAAGCCTTTAATTTCCCTGTTGTCACGAAGCAATTTTATACATGTCTCTAAAAAGGTAGTTATCATCGAGGGATCCCTGTCCTGCTAAGGCTGATCCCTACTACCTGGGGTAGAGACCTCCGCGAAGCTCTCCCGAGCTTCTAGATATGTCTCCTTACCAACCCCTGCGTCTTCCTCACTTAAGTTCCTTCTATCCGCTCCTGTGGCCATGCCACTCCTCAATACCATGTTTACGTTGGGATCTTCCTGACGGGGTTTGGATCTCATCATCTACATGTTTTGGGTTGTCGTTGGTTGCACTGCCCTTTTTTCATGAATCTATGCTATCAATGTAGGGAAATCTATCAGCTCATGATCGAATTGCTCACAATAACTACATGAAATTCTAGTTGGGTTGGTACAATCCCACGCGTAATGTCCTGGACCTCTGCAATTGTAACAAATTAGATTCCCGCAACCCTGCTTGGGCCCCATTCCTCTTCCTTGGCCGCATCCTTGGAATCCCCCTTGTGCTTTAGTCTGCACTTAGTAAGTCGGAGTTCTTTGCATCATTAAGTTATAACTTTGACACGCCCACTCATTGTGACCCACTAATTGAAAAAAGTTACAATACAGTTTCTTCGGGGTTTGGGTATACTTCCGCAATATGTGACAGTTATCTATTGCGTGTTCTCCACCCACTTGACAAATTACCCACCAGAGTGCAGGTGTAGCACTTGGTCCTGCTTGTACCTCCACTTTTAATGGCATCGGGCCTCCCGTCGCCAGATAGTTCGCAAAGACAGGGGAGTGGTCCTTATCATGCCCTTGACTCTTGCATTTAGTACAACCTACCTCCACACATGCCTCTGGTCAGGGCACCCTTTCTTGCTTCAAGCTTTGCATTTTTAAACTCAGGTTTTGAAGTTATGCGTGGATTAACTGAACTCCCAACCCTGGATCCAGTATTGGGGTTTTGTGCAACCTCATTACTATCTCCAGTACCTCAGCTCGGGTTGAGATCTTTTGTTGTGATAGAGCTATCCTCAGAT
This sequence comes from Pinus taeda, assembly GCA_000404065.3. Lineage (NCBI taxonomy): Eukaryota > Viridiplantae > Streptophyta > Pinopsida > Pinales > Pinaceae > Pinus > Pinus taeda. The sequence goes on along the minus strand of APFE031451964.1, from coordinate 360,148 downwards.
TTGGTGTCAATGACGCCACAAACCATGCACAGTGCTGCGTATCTATCAACGTCATGTTAGCTTTGTGGATAGTGCTTTTTAACCTCTGGTCTAGATACCACGGAGTATCACCAGGCAGCATTGCGATCTCCTTGAACTCAATAATCGACTGTGTTTCTGATTTTGGTCGGCCAGACTCTTTGTTTAGCACCTCTTGGATTGCTGCTATTCCCTCGTTTGGATGATTGATCGAGTCTTTTATGTACCACGTCAGCGTGCGGTCTTGTAATGTGCTAACTAGGGTGGCCTTCTTGATTTTTCATCTATTATGCCTTGGGCGTCCCATACAGACCTTATCACAAACTAGAATCACCCTGGTTCCTCATTCCCTACACCCTTAGATATTGGCAGCTTGATTGCACTCCCCAACCCTGCCTTTGGTGGTGATGGGGTTAGAGGCGGGTTCGGGGTCGGTGTGGACGGATTTGATGGCGGTGATATGGGTGATGGTGTGGATATAGGTGGTATCAGAGGGAAGTGCTCCTTGATTAGCTGGATTGCACTTCTTGGTGAGAACCTTGCGAGCTCCTCCTCTCTCTCCCATGAAATAGAAATCAGAGGGTTGTTCCCTGCACCTCCTGTTCTGCGGTAACCTGTTCCGCTCCATGTTACCCTAGACATCAATACATGTGCATAATCTATTTTTCACACAACAACATCTTAACCCATGTATTCAATGATTTGATATACTTACCTTGCAGTCCTTGAAGAAATCACTTTTCTACTTCACTATAGCTCATAGTTGTATCTATCGCGAACTCAATGATAAATCCTCCTATCACCCGATCCAGCTAATTATCTACGATGCATGCAATTATCTTCAGTGGCTTGTAGCCTGCGCACTAGTTCCGAAGTCCACGCAATAGGCTAATCTAATCTGCACCTTCGCACACTATTAGCTAACCTCACGATCCACTTGTACAACTCTATTAGAAATGTCGCGAAGAAGACTTCGTGAATATCTGTGTATATATAGCGGTCCAACCACTCTTCCTCCAATATCTGCAAGTTTATGGTTTCCTTAACTGCGAACTCATGGAGTTTCAGATCCCACCACTCTTCAATCTCTTTCTTTGTAGGATTCTAGTGTTCCAACATCAGACACCCCTTAAGCAGATCCTGATCCCGGCAATGAAACCATTTGTTGGCTTATATGGGCCTGACCCATGTTCGAAAGAATTACTTAGCCAAACAAATCCTGCAGCTACTGGCCCTTTCAGTGACAGCCCATGAAGCACTAACTGAGGTCTCACCCAAGGTAGCAGGGGAGGGTGCTGGAACCAGGTTTCTGCACCCTTGGGATGTCTAAATGTGGTTTGGAGAGTTCACATGCCATTCCATAGCTTTGCACTGCTCGATTTTGTACCAATCCGAACCTAGAACAGTCCTTACTACTTATTATTGCGTTGTTTATGTATTAAATCTACTTATTGTGGTCTTTTAAGCAAGCATTTATCATATTTAACTAGTTTGCGCATTTAGAATAAACTCAGATTCACATACATTCATAACATAAGCATATGCACATAGATCAAACAGTTATATTAACCATACAAAAAGCCAGATCCATGATAATTTAGATTTAACACAGAATTACTGAAGCAACTTATCTGTATTTCCCCTTTATCACCAATAAATCCAGATCTTCCCTGCACACTCAACTGCAGGGTGTCTGCGCACATAGCTGCGGACTCTTCCAAGCCTCTGCGCACACAACTGCAGAGCCTCTATCCCCTGCCCAATACCCTTGACTCGGACTTACAGATGCTTTCATACTTTTCCCCTGAAAAACCCATTACAATTTAGATCCAAGATCATACCAAAAAAAAACTGCCTTCTTCCCATAGAGCCATGCTCTATTTATACCTTCCTATGGTCCGTAGACTGACCTACTTCCTATTATTCTATATTATTTTTTTGGGTGGACAACCCTTTGACTCGAATTTTTTCATTTTGCACTCATCATATTTCAGAGGTTTACAATATTTTTACCCTAACTTCCAGGTTATCAGACCCAATACTATTACGCAGGACCTTCGATACCTAACACACTGTCATTTATGATTTCAGTCAATTCCTAGATGAAGCAATACATGAGAAATTTGTGAAATTCAATACTGAATAAGTATTCAAGTATGCTTCAATACTTGTTTACCTTTTTATATATTTTCAGGGAAACCTATTCCCATTTGCTTTACAAAATCTAGATGAGGAAGGAAATCAACAATTAGTGATATTCTGGACTTCAATAGGGATGAAGGAGAAAGAAGAATTTACATATAAATAGTTCATAGAACTGTTTATTGATCCAACTATCAGTCTTATGAGCAACACTCCAGTATCAAGGATCAGTGAGGAGATTGTCAGAATATTACAATTGGTTGATCAAGCTACAACAGGGGATTGGTATTACTACCAAAACTATACATAGATCAGGGTTTATGGTTATGAGCTTCCACCCTACAATCTGCCCAAGTACCTACCTATCAGAATATTTGCACTGGAATATATAAGGCAGAGGTTAAATGTAGATGAAGTGCACTTTGTGGCTGCAAAGAAGAAATCACAATTCAAGCTAAAAGCCCAATTTGGTCCATTCATCTGTAACACCAGGGCATCAGGAAAGGAAGAAGACAAATTACTAAAGGAGATAAAGTTTGGTCTCAACTTCACTTGGTCTTATGACCCAATGAGAGTGGTTTCCAAGCTCATGGTGGAGAAAACGTTTACAGCATATCATCACACGGCCAGGCCTGAGACAGAACAATATAAAAATCAGTTGGAATGGGCACATAACACCCTCCAAGAGGCTGAAGAGCAGGCAATTTCTACATCAAATGTGCAAACTCCACTTGCACAACAAAAGACAACGAAGAGAGGGAGGAAAGAATAGTCATCCCCTACAACTGAAGCATTAATCTAGGGTTTTAAGATTGTGCACAGGAAGAAGATGCCTAGAATCTCTGTGATTGTAGGTGCAACACATGAGTCTATGAAAACCACATTCAATGGACATGGAGAGACTATGCTCCATACACATTCAGGTTTAGAGTTTACACAGTCCCCAACTCATTCCACTACTTCTCAGGAATAACAGATGACCCAGACCAATAGAAGGACTCAAAAGGACAAGGAGGAAGACATATTTCATGTTTTTAGTGAGATCAAAAAGAAGAATGAAGAGTTGTAGTTGAAAACCTACACATAGTTCTGGAAACATTTCTCCAATTCTCGGGCCAGACTTCTTTTAGTCTTTGACTCTGAGAAGCGTAAAATGAAATTGCCTTATCTATAGGCTCAGGTTCCACAACCTAGGACTGCTGCTCAATATCAAAAGTAGACCTCTTTTGAGTTCAATGTGAAGGATTTTCAACCAATTCATGAAATTGAGATGCAAAAACAAACTGGGAAAATGATTGCTTCAACGTTGACAAACACTGCCATGAGTTTTTCAAAAATGCAGGTTACCTTAGCCAACACTCAGTCATAGCTTAAGTTGGAGAAATTATCCTTATTAGAAAAGGATACCAAGATTCAATGCTTGGATAATCTAGTCCTGAAGATGGGATATGATCCCTCAAACATAATTGTTGCAGAATAGCTGAAAAAGAATGTTGAAGTTGCAGCATTAAATAAGCAGCTGAAATTGCTAGCCTCTAAGGACCCAATGGCCAAAGAAATTCAGGAGTTAGAGACTCAGAAGTCTAAAATGATGAAGCTCATCATAAAACAAAATCTGTAGATCAAACAAATGGAGGAGAAGATGGAGAAACTGGTCGAGAAAAAAGAGGAAGTTGTTAGCAAGGCTCAAACTCCAATGGATATAGTCTCCCTTACAACAATTCCTACCACCAAAGTTTCCACTTTGTTGAAGTTTCTAAGTTTACTTAGTTTAGAAGCCCTTCATGCACCCTTTTCGATTTATTCCTACCTACTTGTTATTTTTCTTTAACAAGTTATTTAACAAGTAAATACTGAAAATAAATGCCAATGCATGCTCAACATATTACAGATCGACAACTAAAAGAAACAAGAACAAACACACCACATGACACCATTATTTTTGGACCAATGTCCCCTAAAAAACCCAATGCGGGAAAACCTGTGCAACTATCTGAGGCTTTTTCTATTAAGCAATATCAGAGTACAATCTAGGTGCCGAAACTGGCCTACCCAATAGATGATTTCCTTAGCAGCTATACCTCATAGTTTGAGAGAAATCTCCTCGCTGAAACCCAAAAAAATCCTTTCGGCAGCTCCTCATCACAAAACTGCTCTGCAACCCCAGCGTCTGCCCAATATGGATTGCGTCATCCCTTCTCTATCTCACGTTGGCCCTAGGTTAGCCTTTCTTGGCCTGCATTAGCCCCAGGAGGCCCTGTGTTAGCTTTTTGGGCCTCTGCATCAAACACGCTGGCCTCTCTGGTGCTTTATGCAGCACTTGGCTACCTCTGCATGGCCCTGCATGAGCCCTTATCGGCTTTGTGCCACTCTCCCTGGCTACTGCAGTGCTCTCCTAGCACACTCTCTTCCTTCTCTATTTCTCTGTACTCAAATCCCCTTAGCTGCTTTCCCGATCACTGATTCTATCTCTCTTAGCAAATCCCACTCTAGAGAATAGAATGACTCATCATCTGATGTATTCTCCAAGTGACCCTCAAGCCTCCTCTTATACTTTTGTTGTTGACATATCAACGGCCGAGATTAAGTCCCAAATCAATGGCTAAGATTAGATCTAACTGTAGAAATTTCACCTGTAGAACAAACCAATATATGCAATTTCCTAAAGCATAATACTTGTTCTACTTCTACAAAACATTAAGCGGAAGCATAATCGAAATCCTGAGCAACATCAAGTAGAAACATGCATAACTAATCAAGAGAATTAATCACACATAACACAAGATATATCCAAGGGAAAGCACCAGCATAAAACCCCAACCATGTATTATCAATCAAGTGGAAATCCTCTTCACAATACAAGAAGAATTAGCTCTCAAGCTATTCAGTTCTCAATGAACTATGAAGATATGAAGATATGTATCATGAACCACCCAAGCCTTGTTTATATAGGCTTTCTCTATGGTCCTTATATAGTTTGCTTAGGAAATAATAGCAAAAGCATATGTTATTAATTCCAACATACCAAAAACAACCAATGGTCCAACTACGTATTCCTTGAGAACACTAGTTCCTCAACCATGCAAAAACTACTTACTAGAAATAGTTAAGCATTTGATAGTACACTATCCCACATATGATCTCAACTGGGTCTCTGACAAAACTGACATGCAATAGTTATCCATGAGTGAATCCTCAGTTATCTAAAATAATAGTTGTCACATGCATGCAAGCATTAACAAACTATATTTTATTATTTTAGCAACTTGTTAAAATAATCTAACTGGACTTGACTAGTTACAACTAAGTCAATTGAGTCTCTCATTATAGAACTCATACTTATTCCCTCAACCAGTGGAGGAAATTAAGGATAAATTCCTCAATCAGTGGGACAACTCATGTGCATGCTCACAAAGACTTCAAATCCGAATTTCCTTAACTAATTAACACAACTGAGTTAATTAATTAATATTTCCAACTGTTGTTAAGACCAAGATTAATTTTACTTCCTATAGATAGACCAGGGACTGCTATAAATAGGAAGGGACCTAGAAATGCTATTTTTAGAACTTTCTATTTTTAGCAGTTTC
>APFE031451964.1:289907-352931 GCA_000404065.3 Pinus taeda | reverse complement strand
GTCTTTTCATTTGTATCATTCAAGAATTGTTCATTTATGTAATGTAAAGGAGGTTTCCCCCTCGAAGAGGCTGAATTCTAAGGCGTTGATCTATCTTTTCTATCTTTTCTTGAGCTGGTTTCATAACAGTCTCATATTCAATTGAATGAATTCTTGGATTCAAAGGTTTTATGATTTCTGGTAGGATGATCTATCCTTGTTTGTCGATTTTACAAAAATTCAAGTGTCTTGATGTTAGATATATTTCCTAAACATAAAAATAGATATTTCCATAACATCATCTACTATGGAATCCAAAGTAATGCAATTTAGGATTGTTGAGAAGAAAAAACTTAGAGAGTAGTCAACGAATTTTCTTCAATTTACTGATTTATATTTTTTGTAGTCCTAACCTTGACATTGAACCAGCAAGGGTGCTTGACATGAAAAGGATGTATAGCTCAATGGTGATGGTACATAATTGAGATGACATGGATGGTGAGGGCCATCCTTATCTTAATTGTAGATTTTAGAAATGTTCTAGAATCAAAAGAACCTGAGTGAGGTCAAAGAATTGACTTTATTCCTTTCCATTAGATTCCATAATATTCTTAAAATCTGAAATCCCGTTAAGTTCAGTTGCAACAAAAAATGACTTGTGGTGTTACTTAGTAGAATTTAGAAAATATTTTAATATGGTCCATAGATATATGCAATCAAATTTCTGGGATAGGCTTCCCAGACAATAGGGAATGTAGCAATTCACGATTTGCATGATAAGAATGAGGCCAAAATTTGAACTGAGGGTGTGTTGGACTATGTTATAGGAGTGAAGCAAGGGTACCTATTCTTCCCAACATTGTTCTAACTATACATGAACCAACTAGAGAAATGGATCAACGAGAAAGAGAGGAAGAGGTGAACATCGTAGTAATATTAAAAATCTCGCTATGTGTAGATGATGACATCTTAGTAGCAAGAATACTTTGAAACTTAATAGAGAACCTCATAGGACTAGAAAATTTTTACTTGTGAAGTCGATATAGATAAACCAACGTTGTTAAGTTCATACTCGCTTGCACTAGAAGAAAGAAAGTTGTTGATTATTTATAGACAAATAGTGGATAATATGCATAGAAAGCATATCCCGCGTAAGATAATCCAGGAATTTCGTCAAAGAATGAAAAAATTGGGAAATAAAATGCAAAAAATGGATCAAAATTTGGTTGATAAAAGAGAGAATGCGCAATTCACAAAAAGGAGATGAAAAACTACATAAAACACTACCATATGATAGTTAAATTGTAGAAAAAGTAACAATAGCAAATCAACTAGTGCAACCCTGCAATATACTAGTTTGAGATACAAATATATCTAAATTAAATATACGATGGAGAGGAAAACACGCATTAGCTCAACTGAAGAAAAGTTCATAGGTTATAGTTATGGTCTGAAACAAGTAGATAAAGGGAACCCAAAGAGGAATGAGACAAGAAAAATTTTCAAGTTTGTGACTCTTTCATTCTTCAACTTCATACTGGGAAACTTCACAACTTGCTTCCTGAGGTGGGGGAAGTAGAGATCAAACGACATTTTCTCTCTCCAATTGAAGGCATATAACCATATTAAAAAATGCTTGATATTAGAAATAATCGGTGGGAAAAAGGTATCTCATGACAAAAAACTTGATGATGTTGCAGGAAGGGTATCAAGGGTGATTCATGTTAGGAACAAATTGTTATAGGAGCACCCAAACAGAGTTTTTGGCATACTCTAAGGGGGATGCCCAGATAAGCAGTTAAATTTTTTTATTAAAAAAGACTCAAAAGGGGTTTTATATACTTTATCTTCTTTCTTAATATAACATACCTACATTTAACTTTTCATAATTCTGTAAATCTTTGGCCTTAAAAGGAAATAACTTTATGTCCCACAGACCAGGTAGTGTCATGGATGTTAATAAAACTTTGATCTGTCATGTTATATTTAGTGGTATAGTAAGGGTGCCATGTATGAAAAGGGAATATAGAAAGGAACTCAAAAATGAAAGGGAATGGATCTAAATGGTCGTGGTACCATATGGGCACTCAGTGTGAAATTGGCACAAAATTAGATTCTGCTATAACAGTGTCTGCTAGTAAGGATGACATATAATTTACTTGGTAGTGGTAGATTAAGAGTGATCATAATTAAAAGGGCATGATCATATGGTAAGGATGCATGAAATGAAAGAGGATTGTGGCTCAGTGATAAGGAAGTTTGCAAGGCTACCTAGTATGAAAAGGTCATGTAGTTTAGTAGTGTGTTCAAAGTGTCTAGCTTCAAATGGGCATGTGGTAGCTTAATTGTATAATGAGGGTGTCCAACATGAAAATAGCATGTATTTATCTCAATAATACACAAGGGTGCCCACTTCCTAGTATAAAAGGGCATGTTCCTAGCCCAATAGTGCATAAGGGTACACAAGATGAAAAGGGCATGTAGCTAGCTAAGCCATACAGGGAGGGAAGCAAGTATAAAAAGGGAATGTAACTCTTGATCACTTATAGTAAGGATGCCCAACATGGAAACAACACGTATCTCTTAGTAGTGGTACATTAAGAATTTCCAACCGTAAAAGGGTAGGTAGATAAGTTGGTACTAATAAGGTATGGGTGTGAGTCCTAGAAAAAGGGCATGTAGGTCAGTGGGACTAGCAAGTCAAGAGCACTTAACGAAGAAAAAGAGCATGTAGGTGAGAGTCGAAAACGTGTAATAAGGTTGGAGAGCCACCAACCATTTGGGAGTAGGTCTAGTCTATCCAATTGTTCAACTTCTTCATCTGTCTGAAGTTAATTAATTTGAACAAAGAAATTTATAATTGCACATGGTAGAAAGTTTAGGTATGTAGTTTTTAACCAATCTAGAAACAAAAACCAGTGATATTAAGAGATGTTGGATGAAAATAATATACACAGTGATTTCTTGTAGCTAGAAACACTAACGAAACATGCAGATAGAAATGAAGTCCCCATGGACAAATTTACCCACCACAGACCTCTTAAGAACTTCAAAATTATTGAAAGCGTTAAGGAAAACCAATAAAGACTAAAAAAATTTCTTTTTCAACAGATTTATGGTTAGAAAAATTTAATGTATAAACTTATGAACATATCATAGTGCAATAAACTTGATCAAGATACTACAGTTCCATTCGAGCAGGTGGTTCATGATTTACTCTGAATACTGTTATGGCACATGCTACACATGCAATGAATTCTTATTACTAGATAATTGGTCACCATAACTATGATTTTCATTTTTCTCAAACAATGTTCTTACACAAGAGAATCAAAGTATCTTTTCATCGTTTCTCTATACTTGTCACTTTAAATAATAGAATTGAATCTTTGTTACTCAATCCTACACCTTAACTAGTTTCAAAGAGCCAAACATCACCTTTTAAAATGGAACAAATGAGTTGTTATAATTATAAGGTTCCTTGTTTCAGTTCCTCTAAAGACATTGGCTATCTTGACACCTAATAATGAAATTGCTAAGAAATATATAGATACTCTTCACGTTTTCATGACCATTTACTAACACTTTATTATCACAACCCAGTTTGTTTCTTACTTTATGGCCTAGTAACAAACCTTTTGGATATCATGGATTTGTTTGTGATTATCTGGTTTAGTGTCTATTATTAGGCTCTGTAGTATTTTATTTTACTGACTACATTTGCATTCCATCCTTAGATATCAATTTTTCAATCACCCGTCCCCCAAAACTATCAAAAGGTCATCTTGATCTGTCAAATCCAATATAAGGGATATTTTAACCCCATTCCTTCATATTTTTTCTTGGAAGAAGTCGTGTTTTAGGTCTTCCTCTTTTTAACTCAAAAACTAGATGCATGTCTAAGTCTACTAATCTTTCAAGAACATACCCTCTTGAAGTTAAAACCCTTCCAGGAACCAGGGAAAATTTTGGGGGCTAATATTTGCCCTTGGGCTAATTTTCTATACTTTTTCCAAAAAAAGATTCGCTAATTTCCATTTTTTCGTAAAAAGGGTTTGCCCAAATTTTATAGAATGAAATTATTTTACCCTAAAAATCACCAAAAAAATTATATATAAGACTATATAAAAATATTGTAAAATTGAATATTTTTACAATAATATCTCCCAACATTTTATAGATTTATATTATGGACTAGTGGGATTTTCCAAGGTTTCTAAACTTTAAGATAAAATTACATCCTTAAAATTTTCCCTGTCAGGAACCCATTATCTTAACCACTATTAGAACCTTGCCATGTTATCCTAGTAAACTTTATCACTTGGTAAGGGCACTTCCTAGTCGAGTTTTGATTCTCTAACAATTACCCAGGTAATGTTCAAATTGTAAGCTAAAAAACAAAAAACACCTAACTTAAACTGAAATCTTTCATTTTAGCTTGCTAAGGGAACTTCTTAGTCGACATTTGATTCTCTGACAATTTCCCAGGAAGTCTTCCAATTTGTAAGCTAAGAAACAAAAAACACTTCACTTAGATTGGGATTTTTCATTTTAAGCATGTCTTCATTTCATTTCTAAAAAATTATATGTCATTTTCATTTGAAAGGACTACAATAGAATGAAGTGAATGGCATTTTCTTGTGTTGCGGGCTATCGACGATCAAATTAATATCTAGTAAAACAAGGAGAAAATAGCAGAGAACCTTGATATAATTGAAAGAGAGGGATCCCTCCATTTTGAGCAGAACAAATATGCCCTAGCTTCTTTGAGGACCTCATTGAGGTCGATTTTTCTTATGTCATGCTTGACTGATACCTTCTCATATGTCGGGAAGACTTTAAATATGAGTTAATGTCCCTGAAACAAATCAGATTCAAATTTTAAAGATATAAAAGATAAAAACAAATGTTAATGCCTTCATTTGATTGTAACTTGACTTTTTTGTGGGTAGGTTAGAGGAAATATGATTGGAAAAGTGATGGGGATACAATGCAAAGCATGTCTTGGATATGATTCATTTGATGTTAGAGATCCTTGAGGCACCTAGGACATCAACTTTGGAAGTGTTTCTAGTAGGGATTCCTATGGTTTTTAATGTTGGGATTCTTTCACCCCATGGTTATTTTGGGAAAGAAAATGTTTTAGGAATGCCAGAAAAGGCATTGGTTGATAGGTAAACAAATTGTTTATAATTGCAATGTCAATTCCATGATATCCTCTCTTTATTGTTTGATTATACTTTGAATTTTTATTTTGATTTTGTTTTTTCCTTTAACTAGGAAAATGAAAATACTTTGTATCATGTCCATTTAAACAACAACCAAAGATTGAATTTGAAATTAGTATTACATGATATTGATTAGGATCCTTATAGATATTTTCTGTTAAAATATTTTAATGACTATCATAAAATTTTACTTTGATGTTGTTATTTGAGCACATGTTGTTTATATACTTGACCAAGTTCATGCATTATAAAATGAAATGTTTTTGCGAATAAAATGATAAGGATTAAACATCACACCTTAGATTATTTGTTTTCACATCTTTTCCTCAACTTGAGCTTTTTAGCATGTAAACTAATTGGCATGGTTGTGCCTAAGATTTCCCTAAGGTAGAATACTATGTTACTAAGGTGTTATTTTATAAGGTGAATTTTTATTTTCTTTGTTTATACAGGTCATCTCACCACGTTATAGTGGTTACCATCGCCAAACTAAAGAAACATTGCTTCTTACTTGTATGGGGAAAAATGGCTTTAACATTGCCATACATTTCATATAATATAATTTGTGTGGTTGAAATTAGTTATAGTTGCATTCAATATTTTTTAGTATTGTAATTAACATGAAACTTTGCATTTTAATATTAGATGAACATGGACATTGTATGACATTTTTTAAATTTAGTCACAAAATCATACAAATTATATTATGTTGATTAATAATGAACACATAAAATCAAATCTAAAACTACTAAACTATTAGTTTATATTGATTAATAATGAATGCAAATAAAATGAATATACGACTAAATTAGTCATCTATAATGGTTATTAATAAAAGTAAATGAAATGAATATAAATTACTAAATTAGTCGTTTATACAATGAATATGAAACTACCAAAAAATATAAATGACTACTAAAAATGATAAATTTGTGATTGCAAATGACAACTAATTTTTTCATATATACGACTATTAGTAGCTAATTTACAATATCTTATAACATGACCAAATTTAGTCATATTTCTCTGGTCATTAATTGGTTTCAAACAATGACTAAATGTTTCATATATATAACTATTAGTTGCAAATTTATAGTATCTTATAACACAACCAACATTTTGGTCATATTTCTTTGGTCATTACTTTGTTTTCTCGCATGATCATATAGTAATATATTTTGTTGTATATTTGGTCATTAATTGTGACAATTAATGACTAAATATACTACTAGATTATAAAATTGAGACAAAGAATTAATGACTAAGTTGAAAATGACTAAAATTTGGTTGCATTATAAGATACTGTAAATTAGCTACTACTAGTCATCAACTGAAAAATGGTCAATTATATGCATATTTCAGACATTTTTAGTAATTAAGTATCCTTTTTGTACTAGTGTTTTAAGTATCAAAGTGACATGCATCATAGTAATATTGTGCTTACATCATATTATGACTAAGTTCTTGTAAATGGCCTCAAAATAAATAAAATTTAATAAAAATTATTTGTTGTTTACCATACATCTTTTGAAATTGAATTTAAGACTTATTTCAATCCCATTTGTGTTTTTTAATTCAACCATCATATATTTTAGTTCATTTTAAGAATCAAAATGACTTGCATCATAACTTAAGATTGTACTTAATTTCTTAGTTTATGAAGCTAGAAATCAAAATTAGTGTATTCTTTAATAAAAGTTATAATATACTAATTCTTTTTAAACTAGAGAAACAATTTTAACAGTTCCATAAACTTAAAAAATTAATGAACATCCATAAACAAGATTAATACAAATCCATAAACTGATATAATCAATATATCAATAAACTATCCATATGAAAATATATAGAAATTACAAATATCACATCAAAATCAATAAACTGAAATAATAAGCATCCATAAACTGAGATAATGTTCATGTACATCCATACAATGCCCGCGTATGAAAATATACAACATCAGTATCATACATGAATGTGCCCTATGAAATGGATCTGAAAGTATACAAACTATCCACTCTAATTTCCACCATAACTCCTATGTATGTTTCTCTAGTAGAGTAATTCTCCATAGCATGGTACTATAATATAACACATTCAAATTCAAACTAATTAGATCATTATTTGTACAAAATAAATGACATGGAAATAAATTACTGTGAACCTAATTTTTAATTACATATATGGATCTACTAACCTCACTCCAGTCTAAATCCAAGTCACATAGGATGGAGGTCTGATGTATCTTGGTTTAATGCTCCCCTACCTATGGCTCAAAGATTATCTCTTGCATACATTGACCCACATCGTCAATTCGTCTATAGCAAACATCACACTCATGCATCCACATAACTACCACAACTACAACACTCTACATAGGGGCATGTGTGCAAAATGGAAAGTATAAATTATAATTAGTCTACAGGTCATAACATGGAGCTAGTTACACATTTTAGCAAAGTAGGGGCATGTTAAAAAAAATAAAAAAAATATCAAGCAATTCTATGCACTCGATCTAGTAATTTTTAAGCGCTCAATAAAGCTATCTAAGGGATTAAACAAATATCGATCTAGAATTTAATAAAACCCTCAATCAAGAAAAAATATAACCCAAGCTTGGAGCTCGACTAAGAGTTATCGCTTGATCTAGATTTATGGAACAAAATTAACTGGCATGCATGTAACTTAAAATAATAAAATGTTGAAATCTTAAGAACATTTTTTTTACCTCAATTATTTGTCTGTTTGGTTGTACATAATGGCTCTCCTCCACATGAGTATTATGAGGTGGAGGCTGAGGAGAATCCATGGAAACATGCACTGGTGGAAGCTATTCTAGCTGATCAACATCCCCCTTAGATGGCCTCATAATCTCATCCATGTAGTTGGGCTATGTCTACATGTTATGATGAACATATTAATATAAATGAAATCCAATGCAGACTAAATTAATATAAATAATTATGCATAATTTTATGATAAGGTCCAAAAGTTTCATGTGTGTGTGTGTGTGTGCTTATTCTGTGTCACGTGGGTCATGCACCCTCCAAGTGTCACTGCTAGCATCACGACACATACATGGATATTGAAAAAGTATGTCAACAGGTAAATTCATGAGAATTGAATTTTCATATAAAGGAACTGATTGGTCATGAGACAATGTTTGCAATCTACTAATCTCTCCATCTAATGCAACACATGCATTAACCAATGAAGTCTAAATTTTACCTACAATAGTTTCCTTTTTATCAACACCGAACTATAATGGCTTCACTAAATTTTTTGTCCATACCATACTCTGAGATGGTAGTGGCAATAATCTCAAAGGTTTTGGTATATGCACAACATCCCTATGAGCCCTGCCACGATCATAGTTATGCCCCAAGATGATTCCATAATAATGAGATAATGTATCAGTATAATATGGCATCATATGTAGCACGAACTATGCATATACATGCTTGGGAAAATAAAGGATTACCTAGTCATGGTGGGGGAACTTACCCCAAGATCCAAAGAATCAATCATACACAAAAAGGGTTGGATAAACATTCTTTAAACATTTTATTGGAATGAGACCTTTATGCCTAGGAGTGTAAAATCGAGGGATATCAAACAGCTTCCAGAAAAAATCAATTTTCTTGGTCACCTCTTTTACCACCTCCCAAGTTTGTGTGCCTATAACCTTATGCCTCTTAATCCTCTATATGGAATATAGGTGGAATGTGGGAGGCGGTCGTGTGGGCTTGACCTCTACTATGTCTTGATCAATCTATTGATGTTATCTAGCATAAAAGAGACACTATGATTAGTAGGTGAACTATCAGGGATATTACACAACTTTCATGTGATCCATGTATTTTGGGGCATAACATCATCCATTGTGATACTAGTCATAGCATCATCCCATGGAGGTATCAAAACTGCACTATGATCCTCAATTTCACCCTTCTTAGGGTCTGCAAATCATAAACATAATTTCACATAAATATTTAATAAACTCAAAGCATAACAAGATATACATTAAATTCAATCACATCATTCAAAGATGATTTAAAAATTAAAGACAATTTGAAGACATAACACACAAAATTTAAAGAGGATCTAAAAATGAATTAGGTGTGCCATAAGTAGGTGAATTAGGTCCTCTATCGGTAGCATGGTAAAACACTACCTTTGACACTCTGACTAGTGTCGGGCATGATCTATGACAGAAAAATTCACCATGGGAGAGCTATGTGATCTATCACCAGCCCAATGATGTATACAAAATCACCCCACACTCTTATGATCTGCAGTTGGGTGACATATATGATATTTCTTTGCTTAGTACATATAAAACATATAAACTAATACAACAAAAACATGTTGACTAAACTATTACAAATAAAAAATATAAACTAATCCAAGAAAAAAATATTGGCTAAAATATTACATGTAATACATGTAAAGTACTGCAAGGAAAAAATGTTGACTTAGAAATAATGTTGACAAGAAAAACTTTTCGAAGCTCAAGTAGAATAATCCATCTTGAAATCATAAACCTTAGAGTCCATTTTTTGATAATTTATCAACCAAATGTATTTAGTTCCATGTAAACACAATTGAAAAAATTAATTAAATATACCTTCACACTTTTTCCCCTTTCTAAATAATTCATTTTATTCATAGGGCATAAATATGTAAATATATATGTAAAATTTTGAAATAGTCCTATTTGCAAAACTAGTCAAATTTCGTTCCAATGAAATACTCCAATAGATTTTAAGTTATTATAATATCTCACTTTGACGCATGACATGTACTAGGTGCAAGCACATGAGACAACGTTTCTTTTACAATACACTACGTAATGAAATAATATGGAAAAATTAGAAAAGAATCAAAATAATTTATTCACTTTAAATGCACTTTTCGTGATGGATTTAATCTATATATCAATGATACATTGTTGAAACTTGAACTTATATATCTGTATTTATATAATATATATATATATATATATTATATATATTTCGGACAAGATAGTGAAAATCTAAACACTCATGTGACAAAGTAAATAACAAGAATACAAATGAAAAGGATCACTTACATGTACAAATGAGTATATCTAATCATCAATTCATACAAATAATGAAGCTCGAAGCCTAAGAATATAGAATCAAAGAATCAAAATTACTTCAAAATTGGAGGGCCTTTAGAGGAAATCCTAGTGTAGTTATGGACCAAACATCGAGGTGTTTTTACTGATACAATGGGATTTATGTGGTGCCCTAGGTGACATATTAGCGCTAGGCCTATAAAAAGAAAGAAGAGGAAAGAAAAATAAGTGTTTTGGTGACCACGAGTGGATGGATTGGTGCCTTTCTTTTGGGAGAGATGGAGTCAAGGTAAACTTGTGATTTAGAGTGACTATACCCAATCAAGGATGTCTTTAGGAATCTTCTCATGGAAAATAAGGAATGAGAGAAACTACACAAGGAATTTGTACTTTGATGTGCAATGATTGATGACATGTCAAGATGTATTAAAGAAAATATCTAGGAACATTCACCCATTCATATATGGCATATGCAATGATGCAATGCTTCCAAAGATCAAAATTTCCACCATTTGGCATAGAATAATACTAAATTTCAAACCTAGATAGTGAAAATCCTAGAAACATTCATGTGATAATTAAATAACAATCATCAAATCACGTCAATAATGCAGCTCCTAGACCATGAAGATGAATCCAAACAATTATTATAATATATATATAATTATAATATATATATATATATATATATATATATGATGGGGTGGTTTCTGGATCTAATCATAATCTCTCCAATTTGGCTGTAATCTCCTCAACTTCCACCTCTCTTTCCCTTGTATTCCCTTCTGGCGTATCAGTCATTAAATTGATTGCTTCATTTCGTTTGTGAAGAGTCACAATCCTCTCAATTTAAACCAAGTTGGAATTAGTTTGATATTGCGCATGCAGAGCTATGGATATGAAATATTGAAAACTGCTCTATAGTGGTTACCTGACCACGCACACCACACATATACCTAACAGTATACACACACAATTATATAACCCATAGCCAGCACCATAAATTATAATGGGGAATCGCACATATGGTTCAGAGTATACACACAATCATATAATCAATGGCCAGCACCAAAAATTATATGCATACGCACAACACCATAACATTTATAAGGAGGAATTGCGCATATGGATCACGGTAAACAAATAATTCTAATATCTATGACCAATACGCCCAACTCATAAATTCAACAAAATTATAAAGAAAATTCTACGCATATAACACTGCCCTTCAACCCAAAAGAAAAAAAAAGAAATTAACTGCGCATACAGCCATGCATAAACACTGCATTCGATCTCAATCTGGGTACTTCCAATTCAATCGCTGGAGAATGCTTCCCATCCAATCACTGGAGAATCGGCCTCCTTGGTATTTAATACATAGTTTTAAATATATATCACCTATAGTAATCAGTAGTGCCCGCTTGCCAAGGTATAATACACGGCTTTATATATCATATATATATATATATTATATATATATAATAATATATATATATAATATATAAAATATTATATATATATATATTATATATATATATATATATATATATATATTATATATATATAAGTTCGCCCATGTGGAATCAACATAATTTCTCAATTGTACAATGATTTTTAAAATATATACATCAACCATATAACATTCAGTTTTTTCATGAGAGTGAGAGAGTTTCATAACAATATTCCTGACCTCGCCTCCCCTCCCTTGTCCAGCATGGTGGCCAGTTTCTCCTTTTATTCATATCAATAGTTGCATTATTACAAAAGTAGACTTACATAGCAAATTGGAGTTTTTCTTTGTTTTTTAAACAACTAGTCTAGCCTGCTTTATGCTAAATCTAACTAGAAAAAGATGGCATGCTTTTATTTCTTATCTAGTTCCTAATTTTTAACTTAAAAAAACATAGAAACAACAGGCAAAGGATCCCACTCCTTGCCTGTAGTTAATAAATTTGAAGTAAATAACAATATCTTCTCTTTTTATATCTTTTAATTTTAAAAACTAATAGTTTAATTAAAATAAACAAATTTTTAAAAAACTAATCAATACTATATTTATTATTAAAAATTATTTTAAAATATAAATTAATTCAAATTTAAATAACAAAATAAAAACAAAAATATCTTATTTGATAAATAGAGGTTCAACTATGAGAAACCATATTCATCATGTCAATCTCGAGCTCCTAATTTATTTATTTATCAGATAAATCTGGGTTGTTTTCTCTTTTATAGATTTTTTGTGGAATATTTTCAAGTGAAATTTGTTTGAAAATTTAAAATGCATTTTAAATAAATAAAACAAATAAAAAAAAAAATAAAAAAGTAAAAAATAAAAATTTTTGAAACTTTATTTTCACCAAAACTCCTAACGAAAAACTTTAAACTTAAAAATAATTAGAAAATAACATTTTTACCATTCAAAATAAAAAAATTTCATAATTAGGACATGCCACTATCGCAAGTAAGAAAAAAATCTAAAACCTAATTATAGTTCTTTTGGGGTTTCAAATCATTTCCTCATGGTTTATTATGCGTTTCCAAGTTCTTTTTGTGGTTATAATGTTTTTCATTGTTTATTGTATGGTAAGTTATTTTTATTTTTTTCCATATTAATTTATTTAATTTTGCAAGAAAATTAAATAAAAAGGATAAAAAAATAATAGGAAACCTACCTTCACTTGAACATCTGAGGCATTCGCGTGATTGTTGGTGAGGTTGATTTGCTTGTTCCATGGTCCAATCACTCGATCAAGATTCAATCCCTTGATTGATATCCTCTTTGTCCCACGATCTATGCAAAAATGACATGTGAAAATTGTGGCCACATGTTTGAATACAAAATAGTGGCTCGATTGAGCACTTAAAATTATCGATTGAGCTCTCTTTTCTTCACCTAAATTCACCCTCCCTTACCATAAAGTGTAACCCAACTTCGTGTGTTTACCCCATTGTATCACATGTTAAATGGTAGAATTTAGTTGTTGGGATAGCTGTAACATCTCCCAAAAATCACCGAATAATAATAATGAATTACACAATAAATATGTTTGAACCTAGCATGTACATTACTAGTCACAATAAAAGCTAAACAATTGATTTTACTTGCATAGATTAAACATCTAATTAAGCTCAATGAGTGTTTGTTTTTCGATAACAAGAAACATTTTAATGAATCTCGATTCTCAATTTTCACTTGGAACCCGAAATTGCAGTTCAATAATGCATTTAGTTTATTATTGTCTACTCCTTAATAATCAAATTCATTTAAAAACTCTCTTTGTTAGTCTCAAGGTTACGGATATTCTAGGATGTTGACCTAAGACAAGTTCATAAATATAGTGTAACAATCATTACTTAGTTTATCATTTTTTATTTGACAGATTGCAAATATATCCAATATGATGACATTATGCCACCATGATCCATATATTGTTGTGATGGACTTATATTAACAATATTGTTGTTAGTAATATATCATTGTTACTACCTTTTCTTTTGTTCCATCTTGTAGGTGTTTATATACATATATCAAATGTATTGAATGGTTTTAATAATGGATGTGACACTATGACACATGATCTTCCCCTACTAACTATGGTGAACAAATCTAAATTAACCAACAGAAGGGATGTAACATGTTACTATTATGATAACCCTCTAGCCTGACTTCCTTCACTACATTGTGTCATTTGTGTTATGACATTTTCGGGAGAAACAATCCGCAACAAAGACGAAAAGCTTAGAAAAACTAAGGCATGGCAGTGGATTTGGAAGATTTCCTATGTGTATTGGTTTACTTTGAATGTATTTGATGATGATTGTGTCTATGTTTTCTACTAAAAATAGGCTTTTCAGCAAGGTTAACACTAACCCCATCCTCTCTTCGCTTACCTAGATTTTCCCTTAAGTTATAAGTAACTCTTTTTGTTTTTCTCTCGTATGAACTATGTGTAGATATCAACATATAATTCCTTATTTTTATATTATTTGTAGGATGAAATCATCCCTTCTTTCTACAGATTTGGTTTCGACAGCCAAAGTATCTACGACATTATTGTATGACCCTTCTATATCATGGCTTCTTGATAGGTAATTTCTTCACTTCACAAACCTAAACATAAATTGGTAGCTTTTTTTTCCTTTATTAATAGGGTTTCTTTGTATTTTTTTTAGGTTAACTAAGTGTCATTCCCATTTTGATTTGGCAGTAATGTGGAGATTTTGGATTACTCTTCTCAAAGGTGAGGCATTGATTTTTAAATGTATTTTCACTTATAATTATTCTTCTTTATATTTCTTCATGACCCAAAGTTTGATTAATAGATTGTGTTCTTACATGTTAATCCTTTATCCATTTTTGAGGTTTCATTCAAAATTAATTTTCATGGTTGATTTCCTTGGGGATGGTTTCTCATTCTCATTGTTACTCTTCCATGTAAACATCTATCACTGTGCCTCTCAAAAGTCTCGAGGAAATTATTAATTTGTTCGACCATGTCCCATTGAGTTTCATTAATTCTATAACGGTTTGTAAAATGGAAAACCTTCACAAGTTAGGGTTTTTCATATCTAATTGGTGTAGTTTTTTTCAGGGTTATATTCGAATATAGGGAATAGAGATCAACCTCTATAGCCCAAGTAATTGTGATTTTTTTAATAAAGGTTTCACCTATAATTTAAAAAAAATTATCCCATATATTTTAATTCTAATTATTGTCAAAAATTTTATGGCCACAATGTTGTAACTCCTTTTACATATGATTACTATGATTCACTTATTTATTTAACTCTGCTATAAATTTTATTACTGTAATGACTACAAGTTTAGGATGTTGTTGGATATTTATTTTCTTTGCCTATACATGTGTAAAAAGAATTTCAAGAAAATTCTTGCAACGTGCACTACAATTTAATTATGTCATTCAGACAATGTAAAATAATTACAATATTGTTATGCATACATACATGTACAAACATTGTGGTTATTATTTTAGTTATAAAAAAATTATAGGCTACAAGACCTGGTATGCTCCTGTCATGGGTTCTTATCCAAGGTTTTCTTTAGATCCATACTATTATTATAGTCAAGGACTACATGTTCTTGGAGAATTGAGGAGGTCTCCCTTTTTTTCAAAAACCCAACATGTGATAACCTTGGTTACAATTTTCTTGTGCTACAATATTTCTCTTTCATTGCAGCTTGGATATTCATACTAGTTTATAAACAAGTGGGATGATTTCCATATGATGTTGGCTGTTCACTTGTATTTATTTATTATTATGGTTAGACATCTAAATATCCAACTTCTTGGACTTTTCTGACTTTATATCTACCACTGTCGTACTTTCTTTGTATAATAGAAACTAGTGTTCGACACCTGAGTTTCTTCCCCTCACATAAGTTTCTACAGTAGGAGAAATATTTAGACTTTAACTTCTCAGATACCTATCTTATGTCTTTTATTGTCAAGTTATATTTATTCTATACTAAATCCAACATAGATATATGCATTACCTTTCACCAAATTCATTAGTAAAAATTAACCATTGTATTCCTTTAATACACACAATATAACATATATTCGTAACAAACTATCATCGTATACATTCACATTTCAAAAATTCAAAAAAAATATATTTAACATAGTTTTAGAATACACATTTTCTTATCTATATCTCTTGGAAATATATTTGAGTCCACCATGTTCCTCCCAACTATTGAACTACAGTTCCAGTAGTTCCCCTCCCCCAAGCTGTAGGTTCATTCTTGCTAGGAAAACAACTTAGTATTTTTTCACAATGTATGCCTCTTTAACCCATGTAGCATGCTAACGATTTTAGGTTTAGGTTTCTTGTTTCTCACCCATTGTGACTTGTTTATTGTTCATACTTTCTTTATCTCTTTTTACTATTTCTCATTCACCTTCCACCCATGAAATTTATCTACAATAATATATTCTTTTGGTGGTCTTCTCAAACAATTGTAACTTATGTCCCCAAGATGGAGGATTTTTTTTCATATCTTTCTTTTATGTCCGTTCTTCGACCATAACTGATTCCAATTTATTTCCTTGTAGTTAGCATTCTAATCTCTCACATTGTAGTCTCTAATGTATTAACAGAAGTAATAATGAGTAACTCATTTTTATTAACAAAATAAATAGCTATATTCTCATAAAATATTTACTTTTTGTTGTTTGGATTTTGAACAACATGTTCCATTTAAGATCGAGGAAGTCATTTAAAAAAAACATTTACCATGGGTAGTACAACAACCATAAGTGTGCATTGGCTCAGTTTAAAACCAAAAGAATATTGCTTAATTAATTGGAGTTAGAGGGGATAATATTGTTTTCGAAATCAATTATTGTTGTAATAATATACATGGCTCTTAGAATAAAAATAAGTTTGTATTTTTCTAGTAGTACAAGTCATTTAATTTCTCCAACAAAAAAATACTTGGTATCAACAAGGTTAGTATAATATTAGAGGAAGAAAAGGTTGAATCCAAGGATGGTGAAATGATATCAATTAGTATTTTTACTTTTTATTATATTGGTATCACTTGCTTTAAGTGGAAGAAACTAGCATGTTTTGTAGAAATTTTACATTGGCAACCACTACCAAAGGAGGAGAGTGACATCAAAGGAGGAGTAGTTAAATGACATTTTCCATTGATGTTATAGGTGGAGAATGATAAGAAATTGGCACCCAAAAGCTAGGAGGAGAATGAGAAGACAATGTCACTTCGACAGAAAAGGGGTATATTAGTAGGAAATGGCAGTTCTTCAACCTCACATTGGGAGTATTGCGAGGTGGTTTTGTTTCCATCAATTACCAATAAGGAGATGAGGTATTGAAGTGTCTCTTGGGGATATTTTTTTGGATGCTATCAGTTTATTTTCCTTGATGTTAGTTCTAGTTATTAGTTTCAAGTGATGTTAAGTTCAGGGTCACCTTATTGTATTTCATGCATGATGATTATGTTTTTATTGATGTCTTCACTTTTCTTCCATTAGCAATATGCTAAGTTTATGTTGAATAGGTTATTTTGTAAGTAGCATATATTTGGACATATATTTTATGTATATAACCTACTCAAAATCACATCCAAAGTTCTTGGTCAGATATACCTCTCAAAGAGTTTTCGAAAAGTATATGGGACATAGCCTAACTCCCAAGGGATGAGGAAAAATCATAGTTTGTTGTGTTGGATTCTAGTCATGGTCTCAAATGGTCAATAGATATTCAGCCATCCAGGGGGTGAGTTAGGTGGGTTTTTTCTTATAGGTTGGATGGGTGGATAAATAGATTGATCAATTCTCGCAATGCTTATCTTGGCATTTATAGTGTAGAAGGCATTGTAGGTGACATACAATAAATGAATCTAGAAACTAAATTTACCAATGCCAAATAGTAGTGGACTCAAGTATGACGAGGAAGTGCACATGGAGCCAGATGCTAGAGACATGTGGCAAGTATTTTTGACATAGAGAAAATTGGAAGGTGTATTTATCCATGGTAATAATGTGGAAATCTAAGAACATGGGACATGGTAGGTGGATTTTGCCTTTATGTTTAGAAAATGGCCATTTTCTAAGTGACACGTTGTATTGAGGTGGCATGACTGGTGGGATATAAATGACATGGAATCTTGAGGAGATGACACATGGTAGTGTCATGGCATAACATGTGGCAAATATGAGACCAATAAAATGATGTCATAGGGCCTTTATATTTATGCCAGCACATTGTGTGGTAAGGATTCACAGTGTTAAATGTCCCAATGTTTTCCTATGGTTTTAGAGTCTAGGGAAAAAAATGGATCTGGGAATATGAGGGTTTGGAGGTTCATGGTCTTTGTTTGATCAATGAGTGAACCAAATCCAAATGTGTGTTTAGTGAAGTGTTGTCCAGATGTGTCCAAAGTAAAGAAATCATCCACTCATTTGACCTTGTGGCGATGTAGTCTATAATGAAGGGAAGTCAAAACTAGATCTCATATTGTTGGATATAGGACTTAGCATAAGAATTATCCACCCATTTACCCTCTCGGTTGTATAATGTTATTGCAAAGAGGAGTGGGAATCGAATTATAATATTTAATATGGATGTAAGGACATCTAGGACGAAACCATATTTGATTGTTATAAAGAGTAAGGTTGTGATCAAGATCTTAGATATTGGTTTTGGTAGTTAATCACAGATTAACCCATAGTCATATGCTAGAGTGAGCATGAAGATAAAGGGATGTGACTAGAAATTTGGATTTGGACACTAAAACATAGTTAAGCGATTGAAGTACATTTTGAGGGAAAAATTAAATGCGCAACATCTATAAAAGGAAATCAAATAATGTAAGAAGGGGATTCCCTTATAGAAGAAAGAGGAAAAACTATGGGAACATGCATAAGGATAGGTATGTCTAATCTAACTAGGCTATTTTTATGTAATTTGAATACATCAAAATCAAAAATACTTTTAGGTGGGTTTCCACATAAATTAGTTATGGTAACATGAATAAGGATAACTGGCTCAACTTTAACTAGGAAAATTTCATGTTCTTCGGATACATCACAATCAAAAAGACATTTAGGTTTTCTTCCATATGGGTTGCCACTTAAATTTACTATGTTTAATATATTATATTGAATTACGCATCATTTGAATATTCAACATGTTTTCCTAATTCAGTAGTTGTTAACAATAATTTGTTACTAATTCACCCCTCTCTTAATATTATCCAAATTCACAACAAAGTAGTGGTGGGTTGATCAAACAACTAGCTGATTAATTTGATGCACAATTGTTGCAACTACACTTCAAGATTATGTTTCAATGCATGGATTTTGCTATTAATTTTAGACAATGTAGATATGAAATTCGAAATATAACTAGATGCCTAACTCTTATAAAAAAAATATACTAATATAAATTAACAATATAAATATGATTTAAAGTACACCATTAATTCATCTCAAAATTAAACTTCATTTCTTATGAAAATCAAATTTATATTTTTTCTTTTAAAACTATCATTTTCAATATTATCAATAATATATATAATTTTTCAGTACACAGAAGTTTTTCAATACCATATAATAATTCTCATATATTTATATTTCAATCATTTTTACTTCAATTGCCATATTCTAAGTCGAGTCGTCTATTTACCATCACATTTTCCACCAAGGATGGTATGTGAAAGAGACACTAAAAGTATTTGAAAAGAAAGAAAATAAGAATTCATTAATAAACTACTAGAGGTTGTTGTGTGATTAGCAATGCATTGCTCTTCTCTCTTTTTTTCCAATTTATCTTCCATTTCTATATCTTAAAATTAAATTATACTTGAAATTGCACCAAATGTTGCAAAGAAAACACCATAAGGAAATAACATATAGCACTAATTAACGCTTCTTTGAGAATTGTTGAAATAAAATGAAATATCAAAACATGGCAAGTACATTCTACAATGAAATATTACTACAATACAGCTTGCTTGAGCCTTATAAATCACGAGGTGTCTATTGAAGTTAAATACGTTGTCTAATTATGCCAACATGAATGCCTCATAAATAAAGAAATAAATCATAATTTTCTACCTTCAAAATGAGAGGTCGTTTTGGTACAATTCCTCCATATTTCTTCTTGATCACTTCCTCCTAGTATAGACAACCTTAATTAGAACAAAGAATTTTTTTGTTTATAGTTTGTAACATGTGATACAAAGTACGATAACAATTTTGGAGATAAATTTTGGATTTCTACATGAATTAATATATACCCTTGAATAAAAATGCACATATCTCCAATCTAGAAATTGAACCCAAGAATAGCATGAACTACACCTTTTCTTGAGAAAATGACCTATGTTTCTCTTTTGAATGTTGATTCACCTTTTAATTATTTATTTCATGATCCTTGAATCTATTCAAAATATCACATTTCTCTTTACCACTAATATCCTTGGTTTTTGCCATGTTCTTGTTTTAATCCAGCAAATTCTTGTTGAGTAAATCTAACCCATTTCATGGAGTTGAAAATAATGTAGAGATCATTCAACAACATTTAAACCATTTTATCTTGAAAATCAAGCAAGTGTAGTCCATAAGCACGGCAATGAAAATAATGCTTTGTTACATAAAAAAACAACACCTCACCTTGGTTTTAAAATATCGCCCCAAAATTTATATAACCTATTCGTTTATCTAACTAGTAAAAGCATGAAGAGTTATTGTGAATTTTTCATTTTAGACAAGAAACATAGGGTTAAATTTGACAAACAAAGTTGGATGAAGAAAATACATGCATGTGGAAATTGCACATAGTGACCTTTGTGGTCACATGAAAATTTAGTCGTGGGCAAGTCCAAAATATTTTATGACATCCATTGACTGTACTACAATTAAATCTTACTAGAATACTGCTTCCTTGAGCATTAAAAATCATGAGGCCTATTTTGAAGTTAAATTCCTTGTCTCATAATGGCAACATGAATTCCTTATAGATAAAAAAATATATTGTCCATTGCTACTTTCAAAATCAAATATTGTTTTGGTACAATTCCTCCATATTTCTTCTTGTTGACTTCCCCTTGCTATAGACAACCTTAAAAAGTACAAGGAAATTTTTTATAGTTTGAAGCATGTGTCTACAAAGGACTATAATAATTTTTTAAATAAATGTTGAATTTCTATGTGAATTAATATCTTCCCTTGAATAAAACTGCACATATCTGCAATCTCGAGATTGAACTTAAGAATAACATAAACTACACCTCTTCTTGAGAAAATTTCGCTTGTTTCTCTTCTGAATGTTGTGTCACCTTTGTATTATTTCCTTCATTGTCCTTGAAACTATTCAAAATATCACATTGGTATTTACCACTAACCTCCTTGGTGTCTACCATGTTCTTGTTTTAATCCAACATATTTTGCTTAAGAAAATATAACCCATGTCATGCACTTAGAAATAATATAGAGACCATTTAAAAACATTTAAACAGTTTTATCTTCAAAATCAATCAAGTTTGGTCCATAAGCGTGACAATGAAAATACTCCATTTTTACATCAAAATACCACAACTCATCTTCACTTTAAAATAATGGCCCCAAAATTTATATAACCTAATCACCTCTTTGACTAGTAAAAACATTAAATATTTATTACGAATTTCACATTTTATATAGGAAACATAGGGATAAATATGAAAAAAGAGTTGGATGAAGAAGAAACATGCATGTGGAAATTGCATATAGTGACGTTTGTGGTCCCATGAGAATTTAGTGATTGCCAAGTCCAAAATATTTTATGACATATCCAACGATTCCCTTCCAAGAAAAATTTGGTTTTGCTTTCACAAGTGCAAGTCATTCGCTTTGAAGTAAAACCCATATTATTGTACATCATAAAATCAAAGAAGATATTAACTCAAAGCATGCATAATCTCCAAACCATTCTCAAAACAATTTTAAGCTAAACAAAATCTACAATATGATAGTTTACAGTCAATGAATAAGTTGTCCAATGTTAACCCATAAAAATGTACACTAGCACTCACATCGTTAATATGAAACATAGTATATTCTTTGTATATACAACATAATTTGGTGCATTTTATGGTTCACAAGACATTTAGAGTAAATATCAATTCCAACATAACAAATCTAAACTCATAGTATATAAAAGCTATATGTAGAGATTCACATTCATTACCAACTGAGAATACACACCAAATGCAAAAAATATCAAGAGAATCTCAAATATCGATCACCGTCGCCAATCAACCTGAACGAGGATTTCCCTTTCTAAAATAAAGAGGATAAAATGTCAACATTTAAATAAATTTCTCCAAATGAATATGAAAAAGGATAAATCTCCAAATCATGAGAGAATTGAATTCCTAACAGTTCCAAGAGATTAATCACTTTTTATGTTCTCCCTAGTTAATTAAACTTCCGGCAACAATCTCTATGTCCTTGGTGATATAGAATTGGGTTTCCCATTTGGAGTTATTGGAAGATAATGTCTCCATATTATAGGAGTTCCATTCTCCTGAACATCTACAGTCGACCTTGAAGAATGACCATGAAGATTTTCTTTCTCCAACTCGGTAACAATCATGTAACTTGGAATTGATGGAATCCCTTGAGAATAATGTCTAGTATGCTTAGTTTTATCAGATCCAAATGAACTGCATCTTCTGGGTTCTTTCTTCTATAATGTAATTTCACTTATTTTCCCGCCTTACTAGTAATTTATGCCCAATAATAGTAGCATTATGAGTTATACTAAACAAATATTCTAAATTCACTTGCCATTTAAAAATCATCCTCAGTTCTTGTACCACCCATCACAGCATCCACTATAGACATCCTAGGTTATTCTTAATTGGTCAAGAGTATAAAATATTTAGGGTGTTGTTCTATGTGCTATATATGGGGGTTTATTCCATCGTTGGATATATTCTGTGAAGTGATGTGATGTTTACTTATGGCTACAATTTATTTATCTTTTTCACCTAGTTATCATGATTAAAAACTCAATCATCATCTCAGATCATTGCAACATTTAAGATTGGATATATATATGAGCTAATGAAATGATTTGTTTTTCATAATGATTGGAAATGCAATTAAATCAATATTTACTTTATCATAGTCTATTTTATATATGTCCCCTTTAAAAAAACCACATGAACATTTGATTTTACATTGTGGTCTCCCAAATATGCATGGGGGTTTCAGAAATTGGAGATAAACTTGAGCAGTTATTGTTAGAAATTGTTGTATAACAAGGAAAGGTTGGATGGTCTCCAGGAAATATGGATGCCATAGCATATATGTATTTTCAATTTTCAAAGTTAATATAGATGCCAAAACTACAAAGCTAATTGAATTTATGGTTTATCCCCCAATGCGAGGAATCTAAGGATGTCACTATACGATAAAACATTAGAATAAAGATATTCTCTATTATTATGAATAGAATTGTGTGATTGCAAAATTATAAAAAGTAATTCCTTTCAAATTTTTATCAATTGTCTTCTTCGATTATTTATGAAAAATTGATAATGGATAAAAATAACTTTGGATGTTCTTCAAACCACTTCTTGAATATAAATGAAATGAGTTTTCTTTCCATGGAAGAACCAACAGGAATATATTTGCACTGGTAAAAAATGACATCATGTCTGCATACTTACCAAATATATTTCAACATCTTTAGTGTGTAATTCTAGTTTACTACTGTTTTTTTTCAATCAAAAAACTCTAATAAATGCAAATCATATTAACTAACTCTAACACCAGTGAATTTGGAACCAATATTATAGTTTATTTTGTTAAAATATATAGTTAACTCCCGCATGGATATTTATCTAAAATTAGAGAGTCACTTAACTAAGCATTGAGTCAAGTCGAGTAAAGTCATAGTCAAATTTAGTGTGGGGTCGCATGTCAAGTTAGTTTATGAAAGTTTCTAGTTGGAAAAGGTTAAATATCCTTCACTGGGTTGATTGTAATAATCAAGTTTTTTTGTGATCAATAGAAGTGTCGCAACTCATGTGTTTTGTGTGTGAAATTTGGGTTTTGGCTTCTCTTCCTTTCTAAGAAATTGGTATCAGAACAGAGGAAGGATCCCAAGATACATGGAGTGAGCAGAGCTAGTCAAGAAGAGGGGCAAGTGAAAAGGATCAGTGATATTTCAGTTTGAAAAATTGTCGAATAATTAGTGTGCAGAAAAATAGTTGGATAATTATAGTTTCTTGGATGAATGCTCCTCTCCCTTTGTTATAACCTACATTGTTTAAGGGAAATTTATGATTTTGTAATTTTGAGTGATGCAATGCAACACAACCATGTTTAAAGGAGAGTTGATGGTCAAGCACATGCATCGAACAATCTAAAAGTTAATATGAGTAACAAAAAAAATAAACTTTGAAATTTCATGGCTAACAGGGCATTAATGGTCAAGAACATGCATTATACAGTCTGAAAGTTGAAACTTCATAAGAAAATACGAGTTAGTGTTTTTAGAACACTGGAATCACGTGGATTTTTACAACCCATTAAAGCATTAAATGTTATCTATTTCATGTGGGTGATGACATAAAATTTTGTATAAGTTTTTTCTATTTTTTTTTTGTTATAAAAAAAAAAACTCGAGCTTATTAAAAAAATGAGTTATAAAGTTGTGTCTTCAAGTATAATGTATTGGAAAAGATTTTAATATAGCCTTTCTTTAAAAGGTTTTTGAAAAAGGTATATAAAATTTTTCTTTAAATAGAATTTATTGAAAACTTCTTATAAATTTCTCTAGAAAATTTGGGGTTTCATAAGGGATTTTTTTGAAGAAAGATGGCTTTCTCAAATTTCCAACTACAGTTCCCACTGTTTACAAGAAAATATTATGATGTGTGGGCCATTAAGATGGTGACCACATTGTTCATTATGATGTTTGGAATTATGTCTAGTTTGGTTTTTCTGAAACTAAGGATGAAGCAAAAGAATTAGATCTCACTCATGAAGAGAGGGATCTATGGAAGATATACAAAAATAAGAATACACAAGCATTGCAACTTATCGATTAAGGAGTGGAGTGATCAGTTTTCCATAAAATTATGACCACATCTTCAGCAGAGGAAGCATGGGATACCTTGGCAACAGGATATAAGGTATGGCCAAAGCTAATATTGTTAAGTTGCATAATACTAGGAGAGATTTTGAAATTATCTAGATGAAGGATATAGAGGACATCAATTCTTTCATGAATCAGGTTATGACTGTTATAAATCAGTTAAATATTTATGGTGAGGAAATTAAAGATCAAATATTGGTTTAGAAGGTATTCAAATATTTGTCTACCAAATGTGATGTTATGGTAGCAACCGTAGTGGAGGCCAAGGATTTGACATAACTAACATTTGATGAGTTGATGGGATCACTTCTATCGCATGAGGCAATGATAAAAATAAATCAGGATTCCAATTTAGAAATTGTTTTCAAAATTTAGGTTTCTATTTCAAGAGATAAAGGTCAGGGTAGAAGTAGATCAATAGTCAGAGGACAAACCAGAAAACATGGTGGTTAGAGAGATGGCCATGAAGAGCATGAAAATGAAAGTGGAAGCAATTGAAAAAACTTCAGCAATAATCAAAAAGTTGAAAAATTGAAGGTGATATGTTATTATTGCAATAAATTTGGTCATTATGCCCATGATTTCAAGAAGAAGATAGTTGATCAAGGGAACCAATGAGCTAATGTCACTACAAAGAATAATAACTCCATGTTTCTAGCTTGCCATGCTATGCATGAACCTTATGATAATATGTGGCTATTATACAGTGGTTACAGTAACCACATGACATGAAACAAAAATTTGCTTGTAAATTTGGATCAATATATGAAGAAAGAGGTAAAGTTGGGGACGAACAAGACTGTGGATGTAGATGGAAAAGGAGTGGTCAACATTCTGACGAAGCGGGGGGAGCCGAAGACAATATTAGAGGTATATTATGTCCTTGGTCTCAAACATAATCTGATAAGTGTTGGTCAATTGACACAGAAGGAATACAGAGTTATCTTTCAAGGACAAGAGTGTGTTATATATGAAAAACCCCCAACAAACAAGTTTATAGCAAAGGTGTAGATGATGAGGAACAAAGTATTTCCTCTAGTTACGAATTACAATGATCAGGTAGCTCTTTTATATTCCCATATTGTAATGATTATTAGTTATGGCACTTTCAGTTTGGACACTTGCACTTTTATGGTTTAAGATTGGTGCCGCAGAAATAGATGGTTAGAGGATTCCCTCCCATCAAAGAACTTGTTAGTACTTGTGAGTATTTCATCTTGGGAAAGTAACATTCTGAAATTTTTCCAAAGGGAGTTGCATATAGACAAAGGAAACCTCCTGAGCTAGTGCATACAAACTTGTGTGGACCTATGAGGACACATTTGATTGGTGGAAGTTGTTGTTTCCACATTTTCATTGATGATTATAGAAAAAGGACTTTGGTTTACTTCTTGAACAAGGGGTTTGAAACTTTTGCAAAGTTCAAATAATTCATAGCCTTAACATAGAACCAAAGTGATCGACAAATCAAGGTATTGAGATTAGACCGTGGTGGAGAATATGGTTCAAAGGAGTTCCATGATTACTACAATTAACATGGAATTAGAAGATAGTCTACAACTAGGTACACACTGCACCAAAATGGTGTAGTAGAGAGAAAGAATAGGACAATTATTAAAATGGAAAGAAGCATGTTGAAAGGAAGAAACTTGTCTAATGACTATTGGGAAGAAGAAGGTGTGATGTTTATGTGTTAAACATATATTCTACAAAGAGTGTGATGAAAAGAGTACCAAAAGAAAAATGTTCAGGTATGTATTGCAACGTATATGATCTTAGATTGTTTGGACGTGTAGCTTATGCACATGTGCCTAGAGAGTTAAGAGGAAAATTGGATGAAAAAAGTGTAAAATTTATATTTACTAGTAATAGTGATAAATCAAAGGGTTAGAAATTGTATAGCCATGTCACTAAGAAGACCATAATTAACAGAGATGTTGTGTTCAAAGAACAAGAGTCATGGAATTGTGTTATAGATAAACGAGTTGATGCACAATTTCCATTGATGGAAGAAAATGATGTAGTAGAATAGGAGAAACAAGAACCGCAAGTGAAGACACCAATCAAGGATACACCAATAAGGATACCAAAATTTAATAAGAAGTATGGATCTTCAAGAAGATCAACAAATCAATATTCTCCTAGCAACCAATTAGGTAATGAATCAAGAAATTGTAAGAGAAATATGAGAAGTTTGATATATATTTATGATGATTTTGGTGTTAGCTGAAATTTGCAGTATTGCCATTCCAACCTTCTTCATTTGAACAAGGAATCAGAGATGGAAATTGGGTGCAAACCATGGATAAAGAAATTGAAGCTATTGAAAAGGATAATAAATGGGATTTGGTTGATTTTCCAAAGGATAAAAATGTCATTGGTGTAAAATGGGTGTACAAGACAAAGTTGAATGAGAAAGGTGAAATTGGTAGATATAGAGAATGACTTGTAGCAAAAGGATTCTCGCAACAACTAGGAATAGATTTTGGAGAAACATTTTCTTTGGTATCCATATTGGATACTATAAGAGAAGCTTTATCCATGAGAGCTCAAAGAAAATGGTAAGTGTATCAGATGGATGTGAAATCAACCTTCTTAATTGGAATTTTAGAAGAAGAAATTCATGTTCATCAGCCTACAAGTTATGAAGTTGAAGGTAAAGAAGATAAAGTTTACAGGCTGAAGAAAGTGCTCTATGGACTGAAGAAAGTACCTAGATCTTGCTATAACAGAACTAGTAGCTACATGATCAAGAATGGATTTTGCAAAAGCAACATTGAGCTTACCTTGTACACAAAGGTTAATGAGCATGGACATATTTTAATTCTTTTGTTATATGTTGATGACATGATTTATACAAGTTGTTTTGAGTTAGATGAATTTAAAGCAGACATGATAAAATAATTTGAGATGACAAATCTTGGTCTTATGAAATATTTTCTTCGCATAGAAGTTAAGCAATCCGAAAAAGGAATTTTTATCTATCAAAATAAATATGCTTGAGATTTACTAAAATGATTCAGGATGGAGAATTACAAACATGTCCCTACACTAGTTGCAACAAGTACAAAGTTAAGCAATATTGATAAAGGATCAGATGTCAATCCAACTCTATTCAAAAGATTGGTTAGAAGCCTCATGTATCTCACAGCTACAACACCAGATATTATGCAAGGAGAGAGTTTTATTTGTAGATTTATGGAGACTTCAAAAGGCACACAATGGAGTGCAGGACAAATAATTATGATATACATAACAAGCACTAGAGATTGTGGGATAATATATGCAAGCACAAAGAAAAAGGATTATATTGGGGACATAGACAGTGATTTTCTAGGAAGTTTGGATGATAGGAACAACACTTTCAGTTATGTGTTCCATATTGGTTCAGGTATGATTTCATCAGCATTTAAGAAGCAGCCTATTCTGACACTTTCATCAATAGAAGCAGAATATGTAGCATCAACATCAACAACATATCATGCAGTGTGGTTAAAAATAGTACTTGATGGACTCAAGAAGAAATAAAAAGGATCAACATCAATATATTGGGACAACATCTCAATGATTGCACTATCCAAGAATAATTTGTTTCATCAAAAGAGAAAACATATTGACACTAGATATCACTTTATTAGAGAACTTGTGAGAAATGGAGAAGTTCACTTGAAGCCTTCTAAATCTAGTGATCAATTGGATGATATATTTACTAATTCATTAGCAAAAGATGCGTTTAAGTTTCGTAGAAGAATCTTGGGTATTGTAAGATTAGATGAGACATACACTGGGAGGCATGTTTAAGTTCTCATGAGTCATGTCTTAGTTTAGCAGTCCTAATTAAGAGGGACTGTAAAAATAGCTAATTAACTCTCACATGGAGATTTGTCCAAAATTAGAGATTCAGTTAACTAATCATTGAGTCAAGTTGAGTAAAGTCACATTCGAATTTAGTGTGGGGTTGCATATCAAGTTATTTTAGGCAAGTTTCTAGTTGTAAAAGGTTAAACACCCTTCACCGGTTTCATTCTAATCATCAAATTTTTGTGTGATAAATAGAAGAGCTGCAACTCATATGTTTTGTGTGTGAAAATTTTCTTTTGGTTTCTCTGCCTTTCCAATAGATTTTCAAGGAAAATATGAAGACCTTCAAAATAAAATTATGTGCATATCACTAGTGTCATAATCAATCACATTTTCAATTATGAATAGCCAACTCCAAATGGGGAATTCATACATAATATTTGACATATACTTTCAAAAGAATAATATAATTGTTAGAATTTGATTTCTAATTGGATTGCCAAAGAAATCAAGCCATTTCATTCTTACGTGAATTCTAGAAGTCTCTGCCATTGAATTCATAATATAATTTGATCAATATAAAAGTAGTAAGTTTAATGAGTGTTAGACTCAATAATTTCTTCCTAATGCTATCTTTATAAGTTTCTACATATAGTAATAAGATTCAAGTAATTGAAATGTCAAAACATTGATTAAAATTTTTAAAACGAATGGATTAACGAAAAATAAACTCACTAGAAAAAATGAGTTATACAGTTATTAACTTAATCTATATAAAAATACGATTGAGAACAACCTTTGACTAAGAGTATGTATTTTCACAAGCTTTGACTAAGAGTATGGATTAAATAGTAGGTTGCGAAAACTTCCATTCTCTCTAGCTTCAATTCAAAGGGACCTGCATATGCATGATATTACTCTTAAAAGTGAGACATTCTAAAATAGGATCTACGCCTTTTTTTCTG
Organism: Pinus taeda; assembly: GCA_000404065.3. Lineage (NCBI taxonomy): Eukaryota > Viridiplantae > Streptophyta > Pinopsida > Pinales > Pinaceae > Pinus > Pinus taeda. The sequence continues at coordinate 323,214 of APFE031451964.1, read as the reverse complement.
TAAAATTTTTATTTTTTTATTCATAATCAAGAGATTTTATCGCTTGGTAGATGCAAAATTAAGATGAATATAGCTAGTTTAATTTCCCCGTTTAAATATGCTACATTCTACATGAATAGCATGGATCAATACCATGGGTTCTATTGATGCTATTGGAACTACCAACATGTTAGGGGATCTCCCCTGGTAAGAAGTCATAATTAGACCTCATACCATTTGGTATAGGAGTCCCAACAGTGGGTCATACGCTAATGCCTTGACCATGATTTTGCACAGAGGTAAGTAAGATAACTTTGTTGGTAGCAAGGGGGTGATAGTTATAGTGAACCAAGGAGGGTGCATGAGAGGTTCTAACACATAGGGATTGAGATGAGTGTGCCCCTTGGAAACCTCCGATAGCACGGAGTTAAGAAGGGAACACATGAGCAAGGATGCATCATAACGTGGAAGGCAAGTTAGCTAGATATCCAAAGTGATGGTTAAACCAAGAACACATTTCAGAAAGATTCATACATACATACATAGAAATAGCTATACATGAATGTGTAAGTAAAAGAATACATATATCATTTAGAGTAAACAGATAGCTAAAATACAATACAACATATTCATGAAATGTGTTGGCTCTTGTTATATTAAGAAGTGTAAGTTCCAGTCATACAATACATTCATGTCCATCCACTAGTTACGATAGTGGAGTGTTATAGCCACAACCACATGCTCCTCCAAAGAGATGTACTAGCTCTGCGCAGTGGAGAAGCCAAGGCTTGTTACAATATTATCCAAGCTCTCTCTAAGATAGTCCTATCGAAAGCTTGGCTAATCAAAAACATTTACAATGAGTTATGAGGGACTATTTATAGAAAATGGTGGGGTTACCCTTGACATTCCACTTTCTGACAATTCATCTACCCTCATGACTCTTCATCTACTTTATGACTATTACATCCAACTATTAACACTTGAACTTACACTTGACAAGATGTTACATTACAATGCACATGTACCCATGTGAGACAAATATAGCTTGAGCAAGCCATGCTAGTCATCACTATGACGGAGACGACTGTTGTAAGACCAACTCTTTGACATCTTGATGGTCATTGATAGTAGTGAACTAATGCTAATATTGGTAGTCTACGATGGTGTCCTTGTGCTCCAAGGTGACATCTTTCTGGAACTTGACTCTTGCCTCCATAAGATCTAGGTAAATTTCTCGGGCTCCTCTGCCCAACTCATTTGAAATCATGTGCATCATTTTCCTTAATGCATCCAAACCAACAACATACTTGTGCATGATGTCTGCACTGATGGGAAAGTCTAAGATGGTGGTCATGTGCATTAGCTTGTCAAAGTACAAGTGAAGCTCTAGTCAGACGTGTGCCTTTAGCTTGGCCTGGGTGAGAGTCCCAATAGATGGAATCGCATGTGCACGCACCTTAACATCTATACTCTTGAATACACATGCAAGGGAAGCCTGTAGACTAGCGATGAGCTACGAGGGCTCTTCATAGTTCCAGATCTAATTCCAGATGCATGCCTTCAGCTTGGCTGCTCTCAACTTCATCATGTTAGGCAACTCAAGTGGGGCTCCCTTCTATCTCATCATCCATGTTTGAATGTAATCAACAACAACATGTACATTCGACAGGATATGTACTCTTCTAACATGTCGTTGTTTCCATCTGTCGAGATGAATGACTGCCTTATGCATGATACCAAACTTGGAATACAATGCTCGCATAATTGTGTCAAGGGACAATACTTCATCTAGTATTGCCTTATTTAGTTCTTCTTTGGTGAACATTGTCACCAACTCTCCTCCTTCCTTGGGCGTTTATACCTCCTTAGCCATTCGCTTATTCTTAGCTATCAGAAAGTGAACACTTGAGCTATTGGATTTAGCATATGCTCTAATGGCATCATCCAAGGTTGTTGGATGTTTGCATACATCTGACACGATCACTCATTCGTCATACTACGTAGGAGATGTATGATCCTCAGGAGTTGACACTCTGCGAAATTTCACAACTCTGTGTTGAGACTCGTCAGATGAGATGTTTTGCATCTCTTCCTCTAGTTGATCTCCAAGGATCTCAGTTTCTCCTTGGTCAGTTGGGACTTGTTCCTCCTCCAGATGTGGTGAAGCTGGTGTGTTGACCACTTGGTGGTGAGGCATGAGGTCGATGTCCTGCTCTAACTCCTACTCCTCCATGTTTGTATCCATCCATTCAAGCACTCTCTCTATCTGCTCAGAGATGTCCCACTCATGTGATGGTTCACCCTGTTCACCTGATGCCAGTTGTCTTCATAAGTCCACTACCTGTACGGCCATTATTTCATCCATTTACACATGTTGTGCCCCCTTATGTACCTATTTTTGCTATGCTTCCCCCTCATGTTTGCACAGTTACTCTTCGTTTCAGAGTTGCTCCTTCAACTCATGCAACTCCTTCTCTGCTTCCTCCATTCTCCTTTCCTCCCTCTGCCTTTTGGCAATTTCCTTATCGCACTATTATCTCTTTGCCTTTATAGCCATAGATTCTTTATTTACAAGTGGATCTACTCAAAACTTGTAGCTTTTCTCTTCCTCCATGTGATCAACAATCTTCCTCTTGCCCTTATCACACATTGGTTTGTTCACCTCTACTGTTGCTACTACTTCTAGTGCTCTCTGTGATGTTGCTTTGCTAACTACTCCTTAGCGAAGCTGACCTATTCATTGGGTCTAAAGAAACTATAGAGATATCTCCATTGTTCCTCCTCTACCCAATGAAATGCCCCGTGGATCCAGTTGAACTGTACTCTCGTGTAGTGATCTTTCACAAGACAATGTGGGTGATACAATTTGTAACTTCAGAGGTCGAATAGATAATTCTTCATCTGCTCTACTTCAAAATTGGTATGCTTGAAACTTTGGATCTCATATAACCCAATGTATATTGAAAGAGCGAGTCAAGGTGCCTTCTTCTTCCAGTGCAACCTAGCAGTCAATCTTGCTGAGATGTGATAAGCTACTTCTTGCATGACGATCACATTCAAGGAAAACTTTGGTAGAACATCCAGAGGATTCTTTGTACTAGAAATCCGTATGAAGGTGTCAGTCGGTGAGCATTACGAATCACTTATGTCTATCAGTGCCTCCATTGTTGCCATCGACATGTACGGTGGATCCTGTTCGAATATCATCTTGTAAACTGGCATGACAAAATGATCAGACAATCATATGATAACTCCTCTGAAGCTGCATTGAGACAACATCTTACAATAAGTGTTCACAACAGTCTCCACCGGTAACCATGCCCACTTCAAGCCCAAGAACTCCTTTTAGGCACAGACTACATCCAAGATGTAGACAGACATGTAGATTTCTACTTCCATACTTTTGGGCGGTTGTCGAGTGGTCGTTACCTGTTCCTTCTGCTGATGAGCCAACATACCAGACTAGTTACATGGTTTTCCCCCTCTAGTTAGTTGGTCTAGCAAGATCACCCAACTCTGTGGGAAGGTTTCCATTCTTTCTTGGCCATAGAGTCTACATGCAAAAATGACCAAGTATTGATGCGCCTTTCATAGTGTCTTCATCTTGTAGATATGGTTGGGTGTCATCATGAATCTAGCCAGCTCCTTTACCCAGTTCCTCAGAATGTCTATGGAGTTGGCATTGTTATTGGGTAAGCTGAAGGGAGTCTCCATGATAGTCACGGACTTCAACATCTGATACATCTCATCATAATCCTCTACCTTGAAGGTTGTAATCTTCATTCTACTCACACTTCTCAAGGTCATTGTCTAAGGGTCAGTGTGTGAGATGATCCAATATATCATGTTTGCGCATGGGAACACAAGGTATCTACATGTAATATGGTACAAGCCAGACTTGTTAATGTTCATGTATATCTGGAGGTCTTCGAGATCTTCCTCAAATGTGCCTGTAACTTTATCATTGACCTTTTGCCATTTCAATTTAATGTCCTTGTCTAGAATCATCTTGGTATCTTCATAGATCAGTAGACGTTCTGACACTCATTCAACCGCTACTCTAGTTGCACTTCCATCAGTGTCCTTAGATCCTAATCTCTTAGAGGCCATTGATCTTGAACGATTAAGAGGCGTACAAATACCTGCTAGATCTCGAGATAAAGCGAAATCCATGGAAAGAAATATGTCAACGAAAATGAAATAAAATTGGAGGAATGGCATAACACATACCTAGGGATTGATAGGAAAAGATTACGCAGTTTTAATGGGAGGTTGGGTGACTAGCTGCCAAAACTCTACAAAAGGAAGTATTCACTATTTGGGAGGCATGAATAGCTATTGGAATTATGCAATGTGAAATCCAGGTTGAATGTTGACTGCTGGAATTACACAATGTACAATTTCAGGTGGCAATGGTTGTAGGCCCAGCGACTTCAATGCATAATTTTCTGGGCCAACAGCCACTATCCCTTAGAATTGCACAAAGCAAGCCCGTGGAATAACTATCAGGTAGAAATGCACATTTTTGGAGGGGAAGGTAGAGCCATCCATTTCAGGATTGCCTAATGTTGTCTTGGTGAGGCAGAGTCCGAGCCAAGGCTGCCCAGACTCGCTGATAGGAAATTGAATGCAAATGTGAAAGTGAATGCATGGAGATATTAAGTGTAAGTAGAAGAAAATGATTGTGCATGCAAACAATGAATGAAATATTTAGAAAACTGAATGACATGCATGTGAGTGAAGTGAGTCATCGAATCGGCGGCCGTTCATGTAAAATAGTTTCATGCATGCGACAACAGTGAGATAGAATTGAAAACTAAAATGGTGCTAGTACAAGATAGTGTGCATATAAACAGCAACAAGTGTTCAAAGAAATCAAGAAAAAACACTCACACAAGAGGAAACACAAAAAGCGAAAAAAATGTTATAAAAGACAAGTTGAGACCACTTACCTATGAATAGCCGATCTGGATGTGCCAAAGAGGCTTGGATGTATTGTGGGATGTCAGAGATCCAAGATCAATGTGAATAAATGAGCTCTGGAGCATTGAATAAATAAGTTTTACGTGAATGACGTGCATGCCAAAAATCTAGGAAAAGGCAACACTTGGAAGAAATAGTCTAAAATGATCTTTGCACGTAATGTTCAACTGCTAAAATTAGCTCCCTGAATCAAGGGATTCTTTTGCATCTTAAAATTTTCTATTATGGGAAAAAGAAAGTATCCATGAAAGTCAAGTTTCCTTGCTCCTGGATGGAAGTGGTGAACCTAACTGCACATGTAACAGCCTCCTCAATGACTGGGAGAAAATGTGCATTTCTGGAAAGGAGCTGAGCTAACTGCCTAAGAGATTTGCACAATTTCTGGGCAGAGCAGCTGATTGTTTCCCACGATTATGCAATTTATAGGCTTAGCAACCTTGTTGGGAGGGATTCTGCAATTTTTCTGGATGAAGACTGACTCGTAGAATTGCATAATTCTAGAGCCCAACATGCTACTAGACTAAATTACGCAATTTCTGAAGGGAAGGTTGGTTTCCCTCCAGAATTGCGCAATTCCTTGAGGGAGCTGCTTAGCCTGCAGTTGGACCAAGTCTAGAGAAACAACCTGTGAGCAGAATGCATCAAGCTTTGATAGACAGACTGCCTTTCTACAAGAAAATCATTCAATCTTGTGTACTCGAAAAAGGCAGACATGTTGTTGTGAAAGGTTGGTAGGGAGGCCCCAAGACGAAGCTAAGAAAATATTTTGGAGGGTGGTTGTAGTCGCTACAACAGGTTCTCAACACCCTCTGTCAATATCATAAGTCATTTTTATATTTACTTTTATAAGGCATTTTTATTTTCTTTCTTTTTCATGTTTAATATTTATTTTATTTCCATGAAATTAAAATGTTTACATTACATTCCATTAATCTTTTTATTTAATTTTGAATTTTATCTAATGGTAATTTGATTTAGTCAAAATGTTAAACATTATATTACATCTCTACAGTATGATGCATTAAATAGTGTGAAAACTAATCCATATAAATGGAGAATAAATTAAAACCGCTAAGTAAATAAATCTACATTAAATTAATTAAAAACATTCTACCCACACAACTCCAAAATTGCAATGAAGATAAGTGAAACCCCTACACGATAAGAAAAACTCACTATCATCCTTTACTTTACATTTTGGATTTTCTAGAATTAAATTGTACATGCAGTTTTTAAAACATCGAAAAACTTAAAATCATGATCATAAAAAAAGACTTACATATTCTAGTAACAAATTTATATTCCAACTAGTTATTAGATTAGCTATAAGATTAAAAAATTTCCTTAAATAAAAGGACAACAACTTGAAAACACAAATTAAATCTACAAACTAACAAAAAAAAATTGACTCAGCACAAACCCAAAATCATATCAAATAGATTTGCGGAGATGTTTCTGAAACATGCACTATTAAATAAGAAACTTGGAAGTATTGGAGGTACGTGTCTCGCTGGTTTTCGGTATATAATTCATTGGTTATATGGTAGAAAGATTGGTAGTAACGATCTGTATACTAAATAACGTCGAGGCAAAACCAAAAAATAGGAAATATAATTGCATTGAAAGGAATATTTTCTCAAACGATCACAATACGGTAGCATACCTGCCACCTCAAGAATACATTCTCCGTCAGCTATGATCACAACTTTACATTCGAGGGAACATGTTTAGGTTCAGGATTCGACTTTCACTTTCAAGGAAAAGGATCAGATTTTCAAAATCTAAATTTTTGTGATCATCTAAGTAAGGGGCGAACTTCAATAAAAATGAATTCATTCACTCAAATCCTTTTACTTCATAAGTAAGGCGTCTGTAGCATGATGTAGAAATGATGATGTCCCTTCATAATTGGTGAAAAATATAACGAGATTATATGGGAGGCAAGTGTGGCTGCGAGGCAGCTCATCCCTGCCCTGTAAATAGTCTTGCAGCTTTGAGCTTGAACGTGTTTCAGCTACCCAGCTGCTATTGGCGTTACAGATGAGTTCAAGTGAACACAACAAGCCCTTGTTGTCAAAGTATATCAAAGTGTAATCTGTTTTGCGAACGAGGAAGGCAACAACCACGTCACTGGTTTTTTAGTGCTGATGAGCTGCTCCCTCTAGCATGGGTACAAATATCATGTTTCAAGATTGATGCTCCACATAATTTCAAGATTCATGCTCCACATAGTTTCAAGGTTCAAGATTGATGCTCCACATAGTTTCAAGATTCCAGGCAGGGTACACAGAAATATAAACTATGTCGATGGTTTGGAACACAGCTGCGTCGGTGGTTCACAAGGCTCTGCTGCTTGAGCAGCTACCCCTCGTCTTTACTTTATTTGTGACAGTCATCGTCTTCCTCATTGTGATAAAGAAGCACACATCCAGAAGTAGTGCTTTGCGGGGAGTCCCACCAGGTAAATTCGGATGGCCTTTAATTGGTGAGACATTAGATTTTTTGGGATGTCAAAGAAGGGGCGCACCCCATGAATTTTTTCACAGTCGGATGAAAAAATATGGCAGTTCCCACCCAGGATCTCTGCCTAAAATTCCTGGAATAGAATGAATCCGGCAGCTCAGTTCAACGATCTGCTATGCAGTAATCAATGGGTTAGGAAATGTTTCAGATCATTCCTCTGTTTGTCATTTTAAGCTATGGATTAATCAATGGGATCGCAAACAATTCAAGGTTAAGTGATTATATTGTGAAATGCATAAAAATATAGTTATATAGAATTAGTTGTACAGATTAGAAACACATATGCCAATTTATTATGACACATCTCCCTCCATGTTGAACCCATTGGACGACCTTACAGAAGCGTTTCCACTTAAATAAGTTAATCTGAGAGAAGCACACCAAAACTAGTATTTATTATATTCCACAAAACGCTAAAATACGTTCTAACCATGTAAAAGAAAACCGTTGGTGATAGTATGATTCTTATTAACGATAATCATGAAAACGAAACTGACGAAATAGCATAAAAACAGACCAAATAATACTTCTGCCTAAAGAACATTTTTGACTTTTAAAGATTATGCGTTTCTTCTTCGACATTATCGAGGATCTTCCATTGTCCTTGGAATAATATATTTATGCAATATCTTGAATAGACTTATACATTACCACCAGCTCAAACATAATGCATGAGCGAAATGTGGTGCAGGAATATCGTGACAAGTACTGACCGGACGTGCAGGTCCCCTTTCATATGTCTCATTTGCAAATCGAACCAAGCATGGCTGTTTAGCAGTCGGGCACGCGCAGCGAAGGGGTGCAACAGGTTTAATTCCAGGCGATAAATTGTTAACGCCATACCTTGGATTCTTCTCTCGCATGGTCTGGCAGGTCGTGAGGCCCTCTAATGTCTGGTTCGTGATATGATGTACAGATCATTGTGCTGAACAGTGTATGTGAGATTAGCCTTGCCAGAACACTTGCAGTGAATTGGAATGAGGACAGCTTTATCTAAGGGCAGAGCGATGATGTCAGGCATTGTGTTGAAGAGCGCGCTGATGTTGTGGAGGGACATATAAAGGGGCTGAGCTCGATACAGGGCGTCGCATTATTTGGCAACGCCGTTGCAGAGGTAGCCTGAGCAGAGTGCGTGATAATTGACACAGTCTTCGCTGAAACTTACAGAATGAGGGGAAAGGGGAACAATAGCAGTATGCATCATTCTGTATTGAATACAGGGCACAAAATCCCAGTTGTTGTGCTAGGAACATGGCAGGCTAATGGGGATATATGTATTGAAGCTATTAGGACTTCACTCTAGCTTGTGATTTGTTCGCTAGCATAACTGATCCTGACGATGTACAAAGGTTGTTGAGTAATTTTAAGGTGCTGCAGAAAGGACTGCTGCAGATTCCCATAGATCTACCAGGTACATGACATAATAAAGAGAAACATGCAACTAATGCCATTCCAAAACAACTGACGATGTTCTTCAGAAGAGGAGAATTGCGTTGTAGGAGGCAAAGGCGGGTTTAACCTGTAAGATGCCTTTTATTTGAATCCATTGCAAAATACACTTTTGTTTTACTAATTACAACATTGTAGTATATAAATAGCCATATAATATTGCTAGTTTGGCATTTCTCCTGATGGAAGTGCCTTCCAATAACAATTGACGTGGGGACTAACAATGAGATGCTGCTAAATGATGAGTTATTCATAGGAATGAAGCAGAAGCGGGCTACAGGCCAGGTTTTCTTATTAACCGTGAAGCATTTATAGGTTTTTCATTTGTAATTCTTTCTATAGGGAAATCTTCTTTGCAAACATTTTATATTTTTATCCACTTTACAGGAATATGATGATCTTCTTGATGAGTTTATGTATGCCTCCAAACAAGATTTTGGAGAGAGAGTCCTTATCGAGGTCATGTGCCAGATAGCTGGTTTACTTCAGAAATGATTTGAAATTTTTCTTGCTCTTTTTGTGGCAGAAGATGTACTATGTTGAGTTCCTAATGGAACTTATGTGTAACAATTAACTGTTCAATTCAGATCTATTCCACAATCACTGATTGTTTAAAGAATAAATGTATTGACCTTATCTTTGATGCATAGATATAAGATCTCATTTCAATGTGATAACTCAGTCTTTGTGAAGCTTATAAATTTAGTGCATTATGCTTGGAAAAAAATTTAAATGCGGGGAATTCTGAGAGTGTGCTTTCTTTGTACAGTTTGAAGATTTTGTGAATCACATTGCCTTCAAATTGCTTGAAAAGTATAGATCAACACACTTGGTCTTCAATCATGATATTCAGGCATGTAGATAAGAGGTAAACTACAACATTAACATTAACATATTGAGGCACGACGCATTAACATTTGTATTAGATTTGTAGAATAACCAGTTACATTTCAGTTTTCTAAATTGTGATATTGATCTAAGCTTGTGATAAATTTACTGGTTCACTGTAGATAGACTAGCCCTCGTGATCTTCAAGGAAATACCCTGAGCGGTTCTAAATTTGTGGAGATTTCCTACGAATTTGATGATGAAATAAAAAAAATGCCTAGGAATTTGATGTTGAAGCAAGAAATTGCCAAATACGTAGCAGTAGCAAACAATAAATTGACGAATAAGTACCAGTAGTAATTGTGTCAAATGGCCTACTGTCAGAGATTTGTGCATGCATTTGTCATTTTACAGAGCAAGTTTTTGACAATTCTTTATGATAATTAAAGAAACCTCCATTACCAGATTTAATATATGAGTCGGTAAGAGATAGGAACGTTGGAATTTCATGTTGAAGCAAGAAATTGCTAAATACATAGCAGTAGCACACAATAAATTCCCGAATACATACTAGCAGTAATTGTGTAAAATGGCCTGTTGTCAGAGATTTGTGCCTGCATTTGTCATTTTACAGAGCAAGTTTTTGATAATTCTTTATGATAATTAAAGAAATCTCCATTACTAGATTTAATATATGAGTCGGTAAGAGATATGAAAGTAATCAACTTATGTTCATTCATATATGGTATATGGTAGTAAATCATAACTGGTATCCAAGCATATAAACACAAAATGGTACTGTATTCTCAGAAAACTGAAATGTGGGAAATGGATATTGCACGATAGGAAATACAAAGAAATGATCAATACTCACAATCGAGTGACCAAGTGATAAGTCGGTTTATGTAATAGTAAGCTATTTTTACTTTTGAATGACCTTGCAAGTAAATTTTCAGTGCTATTTGAAAAGAATTATGTGCTTATACTAACAGTAATAACACATGTAAAAGGACTAGGCTGGAAAACATCTTTGCTGCTTCGTTGCCAGCATATGAAACTCTTAAAGAGGCCGAAGACGATGCTGAATCTCACGCATGCTGGAAAACATCTTTGCTGTTTCCTTGCCAGCATATGAAACTCTTGAAGAGGCCATTGCCAACATATGAAACTCTTGAAGAGGTCGAAGACGATGCTGAATCTCTGGAATAATCATTTTTGATCTGTTTCCTAGTAATGCTTGCTTTGATGCAATGATGCAACATGAATGGCGTAATGGTGCTTCAAATATATGGCAGTGGAGTCTGAACAAGGCAGTGCCTAAAATAACTCCTGGCAGAACACCTGCACCACTTTGCATAGACACATACACCACATCATGCACAACAGCTGCCAACCGCTGCCAACCCAACCTGCAAACAAAATACGCCATAATTTCGCCATACATTTTCTTAACATTAAATGTTGGAGATTAATGCTAAGGCGAAGATAACATTACTTCATCAAGCTTTGAAATTGTTCTAATTACTTGTACTTCTCGCCATTGTTTGCTAACTTTTGAGCCTGTATACCTCGTATTGAGGCCTAATAAGATGAACATTTTTTTGATTGGTTAAAAGCATAGGAAAATATAAAATATTGTATTGGTTAATGCGACATATTGAGAAACTTTGTTTTAAGTCAAAATAAGCTTATTGATTACCGTGTCAAACTAATGCCATCGACCCAAATCGATTACTATAGTTACTATAGTCCCTGCCATCCGGGAGGGCAAGGACTAATAAGACCTGGTAAAGTAAAGCTTAAGACATGGAAAAGTAAAAACCACCACCCGCACATAGGGATTCAGACCGGAGAATAGATTTTAGTCATGTTAGAACAACATTTAGTCATGTGCTTATATCAACTGCTCATTTTAAATATTAAAATTTAAAGAAGAAATATCGAACAATAACATCTGGTAACCAAATCGTTTGGGAATAAGTAACTATTTCTGAATGCAATGACATCAATGACAAGTAAAATTATTTTGAAAAGAGGGTATGTTTGGCCTGAACAACAGATTCAAAACTGGAAATCAATTAGCAGAGCATAACCAAATCTCACAAATAGATTCCACTTCCTCATGAAACCAATTACGTTTCGTTTCACCAGATTCTATTTATCTTCTTGTCAGAGAAATAATAAACATCCACTCCAAAAAAACTGAATTTTATCTCAAAGGAATAAGCTTAGGTACAATGATCTCATGTATCCTAAGCTTAGCTGAATATGAAATCGAGTTTCAAATTTTTTTCCTAATGCCCGTAAATATTTCGAACCTTTCAAGCCTTAAAGAAGAGATGATAATAGACATTAAACCTCTTGATTTGATTTGCAATATTCTTCTTCTTAAAGGATTGTTCTGATGAAAGCCTACCCCTAAATTTAGACTTTCGAGGGTGAATTTTGCGCGCAAAAAATGTTTTTCAGGTCAAGAAAGAATGTTTGTTGGGTAGACACTCACAACCGAACAAATGATTTATTTATTCGAATGTAATTCATCGAGGCTTAAATTGCACACAAAATTGAGCACGATAAGTAACTTCCAATATTATTGGGCTCTCTCAGAAGTTTGTTGATGACGTGCGCAAACACATTTCTAAAGGATTGACTTATCGTTACACCAAAGTAATCATTAAATAAACAAAATGAAAATTTATTGGATGAATACATGAAACACTGCTTGAGATTGAGCCGTCAAGAAAATAAATTGTAGGGAAACCATGAGTTCAGTGGAAGGCCATACTCCAGATTACTTGAATATTAAGTTGAAACGTAAGAATAATGCTAATGCTAATCCACTCGGTTTGGGTTTCAAGCAGGAATCATCGTTCGTTGTGGCCACTGTAGGTAAGCAAGGGAAAGGAAAGTCTTTGTATGGTTGCAACTTCACTTTTAGGTCATCGTTCACACAACCATTGAGTACTTACAATAGGTTCATGGTTATAATAAAGATTAACAAGTTGAAGCAGAAGAGTGCAAAGTGGAAACTAAGGGAGTTGTTTTGAGAGGGAATGGCTTATGGCCTAATTTTTATTCAATTTGTAGAAATTTATCAAGGTATTTTTTATTTTTGATTTTTTACTAAATAATTTTATTGTGAGATTACATATTTTTAACCACTACCTGAACAAAGAATTGTACAAAAGTTATAAATCAAAATAAAACTAGTCACTTTAACCCTAGACATTGTAGCCAATCAACAACTGGAAGTCTCATTGAGTTTCAGTGGGCGAGTTTGCATCAACATATATCTATAATAGTCTACGATCCTAGTACCAAAATAAATGGCCAACCACTATACGTTGCCTCTCCGTTGTTACCAGTGACACCACAGTGAGCCGGATAAATCTATAACATTTATGAACCTAGTTCCAAAATAAATCGCGAGCCAACTGGGATTTCCTTTCGAAGCTCGGTCAATGTTGAGCTTGACAAAATCCTCCTCTAAATCTATAACATAAACGAACCTGGTTCCAAAATAAATCGCGAGCCAACTGGAATTTCCTTTTGAACCTCACTCAATGTTAAGCTTGACAAAATCCTTGGGAGGAGGATGATAGAGAGGTAGAGATAGGCAGAGATGACCATTGGGGAGTAGATAGTGAGAGAGGAAGCTGAGAGCGTTGAGGAAGATGGTCGATAATAATGATGGATAATAGCTACTTCCTGAGGATTGTATCTACCAATCATCATGAGACCAAGTTGTATGAACAATAGTTAATACTTTGGATTATCAATACATTACTTTCCTAAATACATTCTAAATTGTCTTATATTATTTTTATAAAAAAGCCTATCGAAAAATACTTCAATTTGTGCATCCCAATTCCAAATAACATTAAGATAAAAATAATCGCATGAGATTGATATTTCTTGTAAACATTCAACCTGGTATGTATAAACCAACAATAAGGCAAATAAAAAGTAAAAAACAAATAAAAAATAATTAGATAAATAAAGATTTTAATGATTATTATTATTATTAGAATAATTATATTGATAATGAAATAGAGATTTTGACGTTTTAATTAATTATCAATAATTATTAAATGTATTGTAGAAATTAAGATTTAACTCGTGATACTGTAACAAAAAACTATCACTAGCTAAGAATCTCTATAACATGAATTTTTATGATTAAGAAGCTTATTGCTTCGTATTTCAGCTTAAGGTGGATGACTTTTTTTATATTTTTTAATTGAGTGGCTAGATTGATTCTCAAGGGATTATGGTCAACGGAGACTTAGTCTTAATGCTTATAAATGTTTGTAGTATATTAAAAAGTTGTTTAGGTTGCATTGACTTTTAATAGATTTAAAAAATTATATATGTGCCTCCCACCAATTTCTTAAGGATTTGAGATTATTCAAATTGTAATAAGTTTCTCCATGATAAGTTCCTCAATATTATTTATAGCATTCATTTATATATAAGAAAATTTTATTTGGCAATATTTAGAAAAACGGTCCATTACTTTTAATAAATTTAAAAATTTATATTCATGCCATAAGGTTCCCATCCACCAATTTTCTAGGGATTTGAGATTATTCCAATTCTAATAAATTGCTTCATGGTAAAATCCTCATTATTATTTATAACATTCAATTATAATTACTTTTTTTCTCCAGTTAAAGTTGACCCATAACCATTTTATACATGGTTAATCAGGTAAATGTGTACATTAGTAATACATTCTTCATGTTGCAATAGTTATTTCGATTATATTTACTAAGCCTTCAGCTATATGAACTACAATAATATTGAATATTTGAAACATTTTTAGGAAAAAACACATGGAAAATTTGGGTATTCGCCTTTGGAATCTAGATGTGATTGTACTAGTTTTAAATATATAATAGATTTAACTCATGTATTGTGTTTTATAATTAAAGATAATAATAAAAATAATTAACATAAATTTATAGTGTGGTCATTTTTATATTTTTTGTCTTGATATAAGTGTTTAATTCCATCAGTAAAATAATCTATTAACTATTTAATTTGCATATATATTAATAATAAATACAACACAACAAGTGGGTATTTAATAAGTCTTAATGTCTTAAGTATATACGGAAGTACAACATTAATATCTAATTATAACAATATGTTATATATTATTATTTCTCAGTTAAGATTATTATCTTTTTCTAATTATTAAATTATTATATTAAAGATTGATTTACATTCCCAACAGGGGCAAACTAAACTAGCTTGAACATTCGTTTAAATAACAAAAAATTTATATAATAATTTTAAAAATAGGAAAAATGATTAATGTTAATATAGAGGCGATTTTTCAATTTTTCATTTAATTTAAGAATAATTTTATATGTATTAAATAAATAAATTAACGAACGCCAAATATTAGAATTCGGATGTAAAACTGAGTTAATTTTTTAGTATTCAATATGATAATTAAATAAAATTGATAATTATAAAATTTATATGTTAAAAAATTTTCTAGTCATGTCTATTTGCAGCAATATAAATTATATATTACAATAAGAATATATCAACTGCCAAAATGCAGCAAATATTTCAAGAGTCATGTTAATTAAAATCTTTTAATGTGAATTATTTGAGTATTATATAAAGAAAGTGATAACAAAATTATTTTAGGATTACAATATTTTAATAGCATTGTTCAAAATCAAAGATATGTGTAATTCTTTCCATGCTTAGAATGGGGAATGAAATTAGCTCATTTTCTCTTTCTAATTTTTGATATGCAAACTTACTTGAGAAAGCATAAATCTATATTAACTCCAAATTTATCAAATGAGTGGAAAAAACAAATTTCTAAAATTGCAAACATTAATGTTTTGCATTTTAAAAACAGTTATCCTTATCCACATTTAAAAAATCTAAGATTAATATAAATCTCTACTAATTATATCAATTTATTATTTTTGCAGAAGAAAAAGCAGTATGGTATTTATATTATTTTTATAAAACATTCCGAATATACAATAATTTGCCGGGCTTTTGTCCCGGATATGGCATCTTATTCTGAAAGCATTTTCATCTCTTTATCTTTCTTTGTACATATACAAAACTTTTGGACTGCATATAATTCTTTTCATGATAGGCAAATTAAAAGACTTTCAAAAACTATATAGATACCTGTAGATCTGTAATGTTTTCTAGAAAAAAGGAGCTTGAAGCATACCAGAATATTGTCGACCTTATATGTTGAGCATAGAGAAAGGTTGAATGACATATGTATAGGATTTCATAGAGATGCTCAGGTGCCACTTACCAAATGGAGATTGCATTCCTTTCTTTGAAAGTTCATCCGCTTTCTCATTTTGTTTACATCTTATATGTGAGATAGGGAATATATCAGGCTTCCATAGTGATGCAATCCTACCCATCCATCATGTAAGGTAGTCATTTTTTATTTCATGTTTGCCTTTCACATGTTCTATGATTAATTTAGAGTCACCATATACATTGATAGGTCCGATGTCCATGAATGTACAGAAAAGAAGCAATCCATGCAGAGCCATGGCCTCTGCTTTGTTATTCGTCCCATTGCCACCATTCCAATGCATGGAATATTGGATATCACTAGATATACCAATGTAAACACCACAAACACATATGCCATCCTTTGCTGCACCGTCAAAGTGGGCCCTTGGGAAGAAAAGTTGTTGAGAGTCAGAGGTTGTCATCTGATGATTTTTCTGTTGGGGAATGTTTTGGAGTATGGAGAAATAATAAGGAATAACCTTATCCAAAATACACCCAAAACTCTCCTTGCTATTTTGAAAGATTCTTTTGTTTCTCCATTTCCATATGAACCAGATTACAATTAATGGAATGGGTCGCAAGATATCTTTTTGATAAGCCCACCATTCATATGCTTCTGTTATGGATGGGTGTGAAATAACAGGAAAGCCAAAATAAGATGCCATTTGCATCCAGAAGCTTTGATATTGTGGGAAATTTAAAAAAATGTGCAGATTTTCTTCTGTGTTGGCAAGGCAGATTATGCATATGGCTGGCCCCTGCCAGATCCTTTTCTACAAATTTGTCCATGTAAGACTTTTATCATGATATACTAGCCAGGAAAACATAATGATTTTTAGTGAGCAACTAACCTTCCATAAAGAGTATGGAAAGGTTTTCTGGGAGGCCTCCCTTTGTTGTTCTATTAAGGAGTGATAAATGTCTCTAACTAATACAATGGACCTGCCTTTATTTTTCTGCCAACCAATGCAGTCTCTATCCTCTATTTTATAAAATCCTGCATTTTTCATATTCCACACAATTCTATGCCATTGGGCAGCCAATTCTCCTTCTAGGCCTAGTTCTTTGTCCAATTTCCATTGTGCAATGGTATCCTTCCATCCTTCTATAACTTGTGTCCAAAAGAAAAGAGCTATTTGATGGAGGAGCGAGAGAAGTTGTGGAGCGATTGTAGGTTCCATTTCTACACCCTTGATAGCATCAATAGTTATAAGGATGTTGTTTCCAGATTGTAATTTCAATTTAAGGTTTTGTAGAAAAAAGGAAGAACTTTTTGTAAACTTCTCCAAATCGCCGATCCTTTAGAGGGCCATTTAAAATTGTTCCTATACCAGTTGTAAATATCTTTATTTCCAAGGTATTTCATTTTAATAGTTTGTCTCCATAAGCTATTCCCAAAAACCACTTGCGACAAAGATTTTCATAGTAAAGCCATGCTAAAGAGACGTAGATTCATGATGCCCCAGCCCCCTAATTTTTTTGGAAGGGAGATGTTTTCCAATTTAGTAAGATGATATTTTCTCTTTTCCTTGCATCCTCTCCAGATAAAGGTAGCCATTAAATGGTTCAACATTTTTATTATAGCCGAAGGAATGTAAAACAGATGCACCCAATATACACATATTTGAGCAATAACTGACTATGTTAATATCATTCTGCCTGCTACTGATAAGCATTTAAATTCCCACCTTGTTATTCTCTTGTAAAATTTGTTAATGATCCATGACCAGTCAGAAGTATTGTAGCTCGTGGGTTTAAGATGGTACCCCAAGTATTTTAACCCCTCTTTTAAGGATACAGCCTGAATGTTAAATAGCTTTGAGATATATTGCATCTCTTCCACATTAACCTTACCATAATGAAATGTGGATTTACCTTCGTTGACGTATAATCCTATGGCCCTTTGAAATGAATTTATTATCTTATGCATTTTATGCCATGTATCTCTACAAAGCAAACCAAATAGAAGAATGCCATGCACAAAGAGGTTGTGTGTAAGAAAGTTACCTCTAGAGATGGAAAGAGGGCCAATATTCCCCGCAACAACCGTTTTTTTGATGTGAAGACTAAGGGTATCCATTACCGAGATGAATAAAATTGGAGACAATGAGCACCCCTAACCGAGACCTCTTTCACCCGGAAAAAAAAAGTGGGGTATCCAATAATGAGAATCACGTAGTTGGCTCCTTCTACACATGCCATGATCCATTTTGTGCATAGGTCATTTAGCCCGATCTTGATAAGTAAACATCTTAGATAGCTCCAGTCAAGGCAGTTGAAGGATTTTTTTAGATCAATTTTAAGAATGGCAACACCAACATTTTTTGTTTGCATTGAACATCAAGCTTCTTGAGTTATGGCCACGGCTTCTAAAATGTTTCTGCCACTTAGAAATCCATGTTGTTCTTTTGTGATATGAACTGATAAATTGCCTCAGATTTTCTATGCAATAAATTTAGAAATGATTTTATAAATGACATTGCATAAGGAAATCGGCCTGTATTCTGCAAAAGAAAATGAATCCTTTCTTTTTGGAATCAGTGTTATATAGGTGGATGAAATATTTTGATGAATTCTCGCTTATAATCTGGTTTCTTCCACCATCCCAAAATATCTCTCTTCATTATATCAAAAAAGTGGATGAAAATGTCAATAGTCCAGCCATCATAAACAATTTTACACCTGTTTTATTTGTTTTATTCAAATTGTTTTTAATACTATATTGGTACATTTTTACGTCGTAAGGCGTTTCCCTCTTAAACCCATCCCCCTCTTTGCCTACTTGTCATCCTTAGACACCGTACGATTAGATGTTAGACGATTAGAACAACTTGAACTGTCCATCGATCGGGACATTTCGATTGGGTTACGAGAAGGTGAATGGGCCATTTCGATCGGGTTACGAGAAGGTGAAGAGATGGGGCGCCGGCCAGTGGGCTATGCCTGTCGTTAAAATCGTCGGAGATGACAGCTATCAGCAACATTCATCCAAAATAAAGGATGAAAATGATGAAGACAGCTTGGTAACAGACTTTGAGATCATCTTCCCTTCCTTGTTAAGTCAAGCTCAATGGCTCGCCTTGGACTTCCCTACAACCTGCCTTAGGTGAATCTACTCCAAACGAAATGGCAGGAGAGACTAGCGAAGTAAGAGTTCATTCCTGAAATTCATATTCAAATTCAAATTGATGTATTCTTAATGAAACAAGCTAATTAGATCACATTACTTGTTGTCGCAAATTCTAAAAGATGTTCAATATGATTTGCAGTCTCTCAAACGAGGAAATTCACAGTGGAACATTGTTGTATTCTTTGGAGGGCAGACAAGAAATTGTGGAGTGGGAAATAATAATGGAAGTTCAAAGCCAAGATGGTTCTTTCTTAACCTCACCTGCTTCTACTACCTGTGTTTTCATGCACACTGGAGATGTGAAATGCCTTCAGTTCTTGAACGACGTACTTGCAAAGTTTGGTGGCTTTGGTGTGTATTGTAATGGAGTGCCTTTGCCTTCCCACCGTCTTTCTGTTTAGTTTTGATATATATATTTAATTAATTATTGGCATCCTCCAGTTCCCTGCCTATATCGTGTGGATCTGCTGGAACGGATGTTGATAGTGGATAACATTGTAAGCTCTCGATTATGTTCACAGGTATAAATTGAAATTATAATTTTACTCACCTTCCATTCCTTATTAATTTCTTTGGAAAATCCATTGATGAAATCTGTTGTATACACTAGGCATTAGAGCGAAAGAGGTATTGGATGGGGCAAACTGGATGCCATAGCAGATCTTGAGATACCTGCTTTGGGATTTCGAATACTTAGGCTGCATCAGTACAAAGTAACTCCAGGTGTGTTTTATATTTAAAGACATTTTGCTATGAGGATTATATATATACCACAAAGCATCCCCTGTCCTCTTTCTGTTCTGTTCTGACCTTTGGACATCGTATTATCAGCGGTTTTCGAGAGCTTTAAAGACTCAAATGGCCACTTATTTTGCTCCGCTACTTAATTCAACAAGGATATAGCTAGAATTCTGAGCCTTTATAGAGCTTCTGAGCTGGCATTTCTTGGTGAAAACATTTTGGATGAAGATAAAAGATTTACTAGTACATTCTTAAAAGAAGCTCTCGAGAAAACTAAGATTTTCACTGCATGGAACAAAAAACAAAACATAAGCGAAGAGGTAAAATAACATACAGCCCAGTGCCTATGCAACAGGTATACATTAAGGAATTGGATTGGATGAGTTTTTAGTTTTGTTTGCCATTTCCATTTCCAGATTAAATACGCACTAGAGAATTCTTGGCATGCCAGTGTCTCCAGAGTGGAAGCAAAGAATATTGTCAACTGTCTCGCTCAGATTGTGCACGCATAGCCAAAAGTGTTTACCAATAAGAGATATTGTCAAAGTTTAGCATAATTTGCATCTCCTTTCCTTCCTTGATAATAGTAATGGGATTCACTAGGGTGCTACCTTTTTTCTAATTTCAAGCTGCCTAATGTGAATAACCAAAAGATTTTAGAGCTGGCGAAATTATATTTCAACATTTTTCAGGCCATCCACCAAAAGGAGATGAAGAATGTCACAACATAATTAACCAACCCTGATTATTCTGGCTATTATTCCAGAATGTAGTATATATCCATTGTATGTTTATAATATGAACAGAAATTAACTACTCGGTTTCAAATTGGTTTGTTCTAATTCCTTCTCTCATTCATTCTGCACCACAACTGGTTTAACATTCGGAGTCCTTTATTACCCTTTGGTGGAGAGTGGCCCCAGTATGCAAAATTCAGATTCCTCTTTTCAAAAGTGGCGTGCTTGAATACTGTTCGGCATGATATGTATGACTGAAGCAGTAAACTAAAAAAATTGAGTAATTCGAATATATTTATATGAATGATACAGTCCAATTATCTTTCAGACAATAATTATTAAAAGATATCTCGAGTGATATAAGCATAAGATCACTATCAATGCGCCTCAAAAGTATAATTCAATGGTGACAGATTGTAGAAGTTCCAGAGCCTATAATTTAAGAGTATTCTTTTCTTAATGTGTATTAAAAGTTTCACAGATTATTGATATAGACTATAAATCTATTTACACCTTAAGAATCAAGCCCAGTCCATGAAGATTGTCAGCCTTTCCATGTCATGATATATTGTGGCTTTGAAGCCAATTATCTGAGAAAAAAAGGATCTTGTATAGATAGGAAAAAAAAAGGATCTTGTATAGATAGGAAAAACACATTTATAAAAATTAACAATGAATACAACTATTAAATCTCGAGATATTGGTGTTTGTGAGTTTTGCAAGTTCTAATATTGTCAAAGAACTTCATTTTTAACCATTGCATTACAATATCACACCTGCAATGGAGTACTGTACCTGTGTAGTTGACCTTAGCTATGCGGCTGACCTTGTCCGTGCTGGCTATATAGAGAAACCAAAAGAATTTATCAAGAAAATGCCAATAAAAGCTGATGCTTCTATACGAGTTTGTTTCATGGTGCCTATAGAACAGATAAAAATATAGAGCTAAGAGAAAAGGCATGTCTGCCATTGATTCAATGAATTTTTGAGGTTTGAAACCAAGTTGTTTCTCATGCAATAAAATATGTTTTCAATTGAACAGAGTTGCTAAAGGTTTGGCACTTTGGAAACAACATGAACTCGTGCTTTGGCACTTTGGATTGGTTGATTTTATTTTGTTGTTTTGTAATTGTTCACAAGTCTAAGGATCAGTTTTTTGACCACAATTTGACATATGTGGCCTGTTAACCCTAAAACCACTTTAGTTTGATTCAGTGATTAGAAATCACTCCTTCAGAATAATGGTTCAATCTTCAAATGCTCAAATTTTCATCTGTAACTGCAAGAGTTAGTTAGTCAATTTGAGGATTCTCAATTTTTATCTGTGTATTTTCCCATGCATTGTATTTACAAATCATTTCAAGCAGTTGCACATTGCAATTGTGCTTTATTCACTTCCAAAAATATATATTTTAGTGTTTTGTGAAGTGCATATGCTTCTTTCTCGTTTGTGTACTAAAGGGTATCTGGTTTAGGACATTGATCCTGTTCAAATATTCCTGTTAAGTTTTAACTGCGTTTTTAAGAATCTATTGTGACTGTGAAGCACCTTCCCATTTCAGGGAACTTAGTATGGAAGAAGAAATGTGAATTCTATTCTCTAAGTTGTCAACTTTATGTTCTTGTAGCAAATGTGTATCATCGGGATTTGAAACAGAAGAATGTTTTGGCAAATGCTGATTGCAAACTAAAAATATGTGACTTTGGCATAGCAAGAGTTGCCTTCAATGACACGCCCACAACAATCTTCTGGACGATATACTATTTTAAATCTATATTATACAGATCCAAATCTAACAAGGGAGCCACTGTCGTAGCGGTAGTCCCTGCCGGGGTTGAGAAGTTGCAGATACGTAAAAAGTACATTGAATTACAGTGTCTTGCTCGAGAAAAGTGAAGTCTTTAGGTTAACTCGATATGGAGATGCAGAGTGGGCAGGTTCAAGGGATGATTAGAAACAGATTCAGTCTTTGATGTACATTACCTTTTAAAATTAGCAAGAAACATTTAACAACTTCATTATTATCTCTTAATGCAGAGTACAACTCTGCAGCCTGCAATGAATGCAATACATGGAGGATAAATTTGAACATTGAGCATCCTCATAACAGGCTGGAACTTAGGAATCCAATTGGTCTCTCTCCACTAAGCGTGTCATTGCACATGTTCTCTTGAGACTTAATGTTTGATCCATTAACGTTGATGGCTAATCTCTCACATTACTTAGTTAAATTGATATCAGGCTTTCAGGCAAAAGGGCCTGTGAAGAAAATGGGGAGAAAATTCGTGTTGTTCAGCTATATTATTATCATAGCTATATTATTAGCATAGATACATATGCACATTAGTGTTTGGTTTCATAGCTTCCACAGGGATATGGAATGCAGTAAACATACTACCTGAAACAATTTTCCAGCAATTTTTGGCAGCTAATTATTATTCACTTCCAAAAATATATATTTTAGTGTTTTGTGAAGTGCATATGCTTCTTTCTCGTTTGTGTACTAAAGGGTATCTGGTTTAGGACATCGATCCTGTTCAAATATTCCTGTTAAGTTTTAACTGCGTTTTTAAGAATCTATTGTGACTATGAAGCACCTTCCCATTTCAGGGAACTTAGTATGGAAGAAGAAATGTGAATTCTATTCTCTAAGTTGTCAACTTTATGTTCTTGTAGCAAATGTGTATCATCGGGATTTGAAACAGAAGAATGTTTTGGCAAATGCTGATTGCAAACTAAAAATATGTGACTTTGGCATAGCAAGAGTTGCCTTCAATGACACACCCACAACAATCTTCTGGACGGTATACTATTTTAAATCTATATTATACAGATCCAAATCTAACAAGGGAGCCACTGTTGTAGCGGTAGTCCCTGCCGGGGTTGAGAAGTTGCAGATACGTAAAAAGTACATTGAATTACAGTGTCTTGCTCGAGAAAAGTGAAGTCTTTAGGTTAAATCGATATGGAGATGTAGAGTGGGCAGGCTCAAGGGATGATTAGAAATAGATTCAGTCTTTGATGTACATTACCTTTTAAAATTAGCAAGAAACATTTAACAACTTCATTATTATCTCTTAATGCAGAGTACAACTCTGCAGCTTGCAATGAATGCAATACATGGAGGATAAATTTGAACATTGAGCATCCTCATAACAGGCTGGAACTTAGGAATCCAATTGGTCTCTCTCCACTAAGCGTGTCATTGCATATATGCTCTCGAGACTTAATGTTTGATCCATTAACGTTGATGGCTAATCTCTCACATTACTTAGTTAAATTGATATCAGGCTTTCAGGCAAAAGGGCCTGTGAAGAAAATGGGGAGAAAATTCGTGTTGTTCAGCTATATTATTATCATAGCTATATTATTAGCATAGATACATGTGCACATTAGTGTTTGGTTTCATAGCTTCCACAGGGATATGGAATGCAGTAAACATACTACCTGAAACAATTTTCCAGCAATTTCTGGCAGCTAATTAACAATGTCGCTAAGCTAATTTCTTTGTTGTCCTAGAATTCCTTCTACTTTCTTACTATATTTCACTGTGACCAATCTCAAGAGCCGTTTAGAACCAATCCAGTGTCTTCAACATCTCATGGCTTGGCTATCTATATAGGGAAAAACTGGCAAAGAAATATGTATTCTTTCAAGTAGAGTGACTGGAGTGCAGTTTTTAGGGGCAGCTTAATTGATGATAGTTTTGAAAATGAAGACTTATATATTAGTAAGTTTAAACTTTCTTGATATATTTTTGTTAGTACTTAATGAAGGGTTTTCTTTTCTGTATAAAGTACTTTCCGTTTTAAAAAGGGGTATCTTTATATATAAGTATTTGGAGTAATAGTGGCAGTGACCCAAATCTATTGGTATCAATTAGTAAACTCGCCCAATTGCAGATTTTTCTAGTCAAAAAAATAAATAAATGATAAAATGACAATCTTGCAAACCTGGTCTAGAGAAAAATCTTCCAACAATTTGGCACCCTAATTTCATCTTTCCAGGTGAAATGTTCAGTTGGGATGCCACTGCAAGTATAAGAAACCCTTGTGGTTTGTCCAAGCCATAGAATCCATATTGTGTTGTTTTTGCAGCAGCATCTGAGAAGTATATGCCTCTACCAAACTGCACCCAAAATAAATATGTAGAAGTTCCTCCATATATATGTTACTTAAAATGCTTTGTCATGCATAATTAATAAGAAAATTACAAACCATGTATCCAGGTGCAGGGGCAGAAACTATTGCACCCCAAATAAATATGTAGAAGCTCTTCCATATATATGTTACTTAAAATTCTTTGTCATGGATAATTAATAAGAAAATTACAAACCATGTATCCAGGTGCAGGGGCAGAAACTATTGCAGGGAGTAAGCCGTTCTTCAAATGTCTTACAAGGTTGCATGTCCTGGTTCCTGCAAAATATCATGCTAATATTATGATCATAGTCTAGTGTTATCATATTTTCACTCGCAAGGAAATCCAGATGGTTCCTTACTTTGGTGGGATGAAATGTTATGAGATCCTTTATAAACCTGGAACTGTGACACTGCATATTCAATGTATATAAAATTAAGAGGAAAGAATGAGCATACCACACCACAACAGGACCTTGTTGGGGAACTTCGCAACTTCCTTGTAGGTAGGTCTGGAACCTTGAAGAGCGTAGATATTATGCATATTAACGCGAAAAGGCTGTGCAAGCAAATTTAATCTATAGGCTCATCATCTAATCAAGAGCAGAAGCTCAATCCAGTGAGCAAACAAAAAATACAGGTAGAAGCGGAAATTGGTACAGGGCATAACGGATTAAATCACCTCTTTTTTTATTTTGATTGGCTTGTAAGTCTTCTGCAAGTATTTCAGGATCATAATAGAATCATCATGGCCTCTCTCCATTGGGATGATAGAGCAGTCATGAAGAGACTTGGTGCCCCAATTATATAAATATATTTTGAAATAATCACATTGGATTTTCCCTTTCCCTCATTCCAGCAGGGAACAAATGCGATGAACAGGAGTCTTCAGCAGACAATAGGTATATATAGTCTTAATTAACGTTATGGGTAATGATTATCATTATTTCTTGATGATTTTTCTGCTATTGCTTCAAGTATTTTTCTTCAATTCAATACCAATACGAGGCACAACAAAAAGCAGGTACATGAAAAATCTAAACCATATTTATGAATCTGGATGAATCTTTAAACATTCTTGAAATTAACCAATATGTTAATTAAGAGATTGGCGATATTCTTGTAAAACTCCTTGAAGGCTTTTACAGAGGAAATAATCTTGCGCTTCAGAAATGGAAGCAAGTATTCATTTTTTGAAATGAAAATTCAACCACTGAAATTTCCTAACCAGATATCCTCTGAACGCTGTCTGTATCTTGGTCGCCGCCCAAAGTTCTCTTGGATTTACTTCCCAAAGTTCTCTTCACTGTTCTTCTTAAATTTGGACACACAAAATGTGCCAAAGTGATTATCCAAGCTAACTACCATTGAGATTCTTGTGCATGGGTACTTAGAATAATTTGCTTAAATATTGACACTCAACCTAGTTGGGAAGAGTTGATGCCTACTCCTCCCACTTGTTCAAATTCAGGGATGGCCAGGATGGTGGACACGAGCCAACACTTTTTCAGATTCAGTAGGTTAGATGCCACTTAAACCACTAGCTGAAAACATGGTTTGACTTTTAAACGAGTTGAATTTACTAATTTTGGTCGAATTTGATCGCCTTGCCAAGCATGCCAAGACTCACACAGTTTGAAAAAGGCTTGGTGAATTTAATCAAACTTACACTAAGACTTGGTGGATTTGATCAAGGACCAGTGAGTTTGATCAAGACCTCAATTACTCTGCCAGTTTGACCATTTTGATAGACTTTGGTAGAACCATAAATTCGTGCTTAACTAACATTGGCCTAGGCCTATCAGTTTTTCTACTATATTCCCCAAAGTCTCAGACATATTCTTACTCTTTAGCTTTTCTTCCCCAAGTCTAGCTTATGTGACAATGCTGATGGTTTAAAATAAATATATGGCCAACCAAGAACCACGAGCGTAACCTTTCAGAGATCTACATCCCAGGGGTATGTGACTGAAGACTACATATGACTGAAGCAGTAAACTAAAAAAAATGAGTAATTCGAATATCTTTATATGAATGATACAGTCAAATTATCTTTCAAACAATAATTATTAAAAGATATCTCGAGTGATATAAGCATAAGATCACTATCAATGCGCCTCAAAAGTATAATTCAATGGTGACAGATTGTAGAAGTGCCAGAGCCTATAATTTAAGAGTATTATTTTTTTAATGTGTATTAAAAGTTTCACAGATTATTGATATAGACTATAAATCTATTTACACCTTAAGAATCAAGCCCAGCCCATGAAGATTGTCAGCCCTTCTATGTCACAATATATTGTGACTTTGAAGCCAATTATCTGAGAAAAAAAGGATCTTGTATAGATAGGAAAAAAACATTTATAAGAATTAACCATGAATACAACCACTAAATCTCGAGATATTGGTGTTTGTGAGTTCTGCAAGTTCTAATATTGTCAAATAACTTCATCTTTAACCATTGCATTACAATATCACACCTGCAATGGAGTACTGTAGCTGTGCAGTTGACCTTAGCTATGCGACTAACCTTGGCCGTGATGGCTACATAGACAAACCAAAAGAATTTATCAAGAAAATGCCAATAAAAGCTGATGCTTCTATACGAGTTTGTTTCATGGTGCCTGTAGAACAAATAAAAATATAGAGCTAGGAGAAAAGGCATGTCTACCATTGATTCAGTGAATTCTTGAAGTTTGAAACCAAGTTGTTTCTCATGGAATAAAATGTTTTCAATTGAACGGAATTGCTAAAGGTTTGGCACTTTGGAAACAACATGAACTCGTGCTTTGGCACTTTGGATTGGTTGATTTTATTTTGTTGTTTTGTAATTGTTCGCAAGTCTAAGGATCAGTTTTTTGACCACAATTTGACATATGTGGCCCGTTAACCCTCAAACCAGTTTAGTTTGATTCAATGATTAGAAACCAATCCTTCAAAATAATGGTTCAATCTTCAAATTCTCAGATTTTCATCTGTAACTGCAAGAGTTAGTCAATTTGAGGATTCACAATTTTGATCTCTGTATTTGCCCCATGCATTGTATTTACAAATCATTTCAAGCAGTTGCACATTGCAATTGTGCTTTATCCACTTCCAAAAATATATATTTTAGTGTTTTGTGAAGTGCATATGCTTCTTTCTCGTTTGTGTACTAAAGGGTATCTGGTTTAGGACATCGATCCTGTTTAAATATTCTTGTTAAGTTTTAACTATGTTTTTAAGAATCTATTGTGACTCTGAAGCACCTTCCCATTTCAGGGAACTTAGTATGGAAGAAGAAATGTGAATTCTATTCTCTAATTTGTCAACTTTATGTTCTTTTAGCAAATGTGTATCATCAGGATTTGAAACCAAAGAATGTTTTGGCAAATGCTGATTGCAAGCTAAAAATATGTGACTTTGGCTTAGCAAGAGTTGCCTTCAATGACATGCCCACAACAATCTTCTGGACGGTATACTATTTTAAATCTATACTATACAGATCCAAATCTAACAAGGGAGCCACTGTCGTAGCGGTAGTCCCTGCCGAGGTTGAGAAGTTGCAGATACGTAAAAAGTACATTGAATTACAGTGTCTTGCTCGAGAAAAGTGAAGTCTTTACGTTAATTGGATATGGAGATGTAGAGTGGGCAGGTTCAAGGGATGATTAGAAACAAATTCAGTCTTTGATGTACATTACCATTTAAAATTAGCAAGAAACATTTAACAACTTCATTATTATCTCTTAATGTAGAGGACAACTCTGCAGCCCGCAATGAATGCAATACATGGAGGATAAATTTGAACATTGAGCATCCTCATAACAGGCTGGAACTTAGGAATTCAATTGGTCTCTCTCCACTAAGCGTGTCATTGCATATGTGCTCTTGAGACTTAATGTTTGATCCATTAACGGTTATGGCTAATCTCTCACATTACTTAGTTAAATTGATATCAGGCTTTCAGGCAAAAGGGCCTGTGAAGAAAATGGGGAGAAAATTCATGTTGTTCAGCTATATTATTAGCATAGATACATATGCACATTAGCATTTGGTTTCATAGCTTCCACAGGGATATGGAATGCAGTAAACATACTCCCTGAAACAATTTTCCAGCAATTTCTGGCAGCTAATTAACAATGTCGCTAAGCTAATTTCTTTGTTGTCCGAGAATTCCTTCTGCTTTCTTACTATATTTCACTGTGACCAATCTCAAGAGCCTTTTAGAACCAATCCAGTGTCTTCAACATCTCATGGCTTGGCTATCTATATAGGGAAAAACTGGCAAAGAAATATGTATTTTTCAAGTAGAGTGACTAGAGTGCAATTTTTAGGGGCAGCTTAATTGATGATAGTTTTGAAAATGAAGCCTTATTTATTAGTAAGTTTAAACTTTCTTGATATATTTTTGTTAGTACTTAATGAAGGGTTTTATTTTCTGTATAAAGTACTTTCGATTTTAAGAAGGGGTATCTTTATATATAAGTACTTGGAGTAATAGTGGCAATGACCCGAATCTATTGGTATCAAGTAGTAAACTGGCCCAATTGCATATATTTCTAGTCAAAAAAATAAAATAAATGATAAAATGACAATCTTGCAAACCTGGTCTACAGGAAAATCTTCCAACAATTTGGCACCCTAATTTCATCTTTCCAGGTGAAATGTTCAATTGTGATGCCACAGCGAGTATAAGAAACCCTTGTGGTTTGTCCAAGCCATAGAATGCATATTGTGTTGTTTTTGCAGCAGCATCTGAGAAGTATATGCCTCTACCAAACTGCACCCCAAATAAATATGTAGAAGCTCCTCCATATATATGTTACTTAAAATGCTTTGTCATGCATAATTAATAAGAAAATTACAAACCATGTATCCAGGTGTAGGGGCAGAAACTATTGCACCCCAAATAAATATGTAGAAGCTCCTCCATATATATGTTACTTAAAATGCTTTGTCATGGATAATTAATAAGAAAATTACAAACCATGTATCCAGGTGCAGGGGCAGAAACTATTGCAGGGAGCAAGCCGTTCTTCAAATGTCTTACAAGGTTGCACGTCCTGGTTCCTGCAAAATATCATGCTAATATTATGATCATAGTCTAGTGTTATCATATTTTCACTCGCAAGGAAATCCAGATGGTTCCTTACTTTGGTGGGATGAAATGTGATGAGATCCTTTATAAACCTGGAACTGTGACACTGCATATTCAATGTATATAAAATTAAGAGGAAAGAATGAGCATACCACACCACAACAGGACCTTGTTGGGCAACTTTGCAACTTCCTTGTAGGTAGGTCCGGAACCTTGAAGAGCGTAGATATTATGCATATTAACGCGAAAAGGCTGTGCAAGCAAATTTAATCTACAGGCTCATCATCTAATCAAGAGCAGAAGCTCAATCCAGTGAGCAAACAAAAAATACAGGTAGAAGCAGAATTTGGTACAGGGCATAACGGATTAAATCACCTCTTCTTTTATTTTGATTGGCTTGTAAGTCTTCTGCAAGTATTTCAGGATCATAATAGAATCATCATGGCCTCTCTCCATTGGGATGATAGAGCAGTCATGAAGATACTTGGTGCCCCAATTATATAAATATATTTTGAAATAATCACATTGGATTTTCCCTTTCCCTCATTCCAGCAGGGAACAAATGCGATGAACAGGAGTCTTCAGTAGACAATAAGTATATATAGTCTTAATTAACGTTATGGGTAATGATTATCATTATTTCTTGATGATGTTTCTGCTATTGCTTCAAGTATTTTTCTTCAATTCAATACCAATACGAGGCACAACAAAAAGCAGGTACATGAAAAATCTAAACCATATTTATGAATCTGGATGAATCTTTAAACATTCTTGAAATTAACCAATATGTTAATTAAGAGATTGGCAATATTCTTGTAAAAATCCTTGAAGGCTTTTACAGAGGAAATAATCTTGCGCTTCAGAAATGGAAGCAAGTATTCATTTTTTGAAATGAAAATTCAACCACTGAAATTTCCTAACCAGATATCCTATGAATGTTGTCTGTATCTTGGTCGCCGCCCAAAGTTCTCTTGGATTTACTTCCCAAAGTTCTTTTCACTCTTCTTCTTAAATTTGGACACACAAAATGTGCCAAAGTGATTATCCAAGCTAACTACCATTGAGATTTTTGTGCATGGGTACCTAGAATAATTTGCTTAAATATTGACACTCAATCTAGTTGGGAAGAGTTGATGCATACTCCTCCCACTTGTTCAAATTCAGGGATGGCTAGGATGGTGGACACGAGCCAACACTTTTTCAGATTCAGTAGGTTAGATGCCACTTAAACCACCAGCTGAAAACATGGTTTGACTTTTAAACGAGTCGAGTTTACTAATTTTGGTCGAATTTGATCACCTTGCCAAGCATGCCAAGACTCACACAGTTTGAACAAGGCTTGGTGAATTTAATCGAACTTCACTAAGACTTGGTGGATTTGATCAAGGACCAGTGAGTTTGATCAAGACCTCAATTACTCTGCCAGTTTGACCATTTTGACAGAATTTGGTAGAACCATAAATTCGTGCTTAACTAACATTGGCCTAGGCCTATTAGTTTTTCTACTATATTCCCCCAAGTCTCAAACATATTCTTACTCTTTAGCTTTTCTTCCCCAAGTCTAGCTTATGTGACAATGCTAGCTTATGTGACAATGCCGATGGTTTAAAATAAATATATGGCCAACCAAGAACCACGAGCGTAACCTTTCAGAGATCTACATCCCAGGGGTATGTGATTGAAGACTACATATGACTGAAGTAGTAAACTAAAAAAAATGAGTAATTCGAATATCTTTATATGAATGATACAGTCCAATTATCTTTCAAACAATAATTATTGAAAGATATCTCGAGTGATATAAGCATAAGATCACTATCAATGCGCCTCAAAAGTATAATTCAATGGTGACAGATTGTAGAAGTGCCAGAGCCTATAATTTAAGAGTATTATTTTCTTAATGTGGATTAAAAGTTTCACAGATTATTGATATAGAATATAAATCTATTTACACCTTAAGAATCAAGCCTAGTCCATGAAGATTGTCATCCCTTCCATGTCACGATATATTGTGCCTTTGAAGCCAATTATCTAAGGAAAAAAGGATCTTGTATAGATAGGAAAAAAACATTTATAAGAATTAACAATGAATACAACCACTAATGCTCGAGATATTGGTGTTTGTGAGTTCTGCAAGTTCTAATATTGTCAAAGAACTTCATCTTTAACCATTGCATTACAATATCACACCTGGAATGGAGTACTGTAGCTGTGCAGTTGACCTTAGCTATGCGGCTGACCTTGGCCGTGCTGGCTATATAGACAAACCAAAAGAATTTATCAAGAAAATGCCAATAAAAGTTGATGCTTCTATACGAGTTTGTTTCATGGTGCCTGTAGAATAGATAAAAATATAGAGCTAGGAGAAAAGGCATGTCTGCCATTGATTCAGTGAATTCTTGAAGTTTGAAACCAAGTTGTTGTTGGCATTATGGCACAGGTTTGGAGCTATGGCACAGGTATTGTCCTTGATGGCAACTCTCTTTGGTAACAGATCTCAGTTCAGGCACTCAGAAAGAAGAAAAAGACATATACGCAGGTTCATCTAGACAAAGGCGCATATACACTCGGATTATACATTACAAAAGCGCGTATATGTTGGGGATCATATTTTTGGTCCATAGTAGTTAGTCCTTGGAACTTGAACCTATGTTTCGGACCAAGGCGTCTCGGAAGATGTGTTGATCCCTAGTTTTGGGTTCATGGTATTGAAATGTTATGGTTTTGGACCATGGTATTGAGGAAGGCCTAAGACTATAAAAGAGGAAGGAGATCATGTGGCAAAAAAAAGAGCTGGATTATTATTGAAGATCTGAAAAGTACTAGAGCTGGTATATTGGTAATTGGGTTATGTTGCAGATCTAGACCTGAATGAAGGAGGAACCTTGACACAAAAGGAAGGATAAGTTCTATTCATGGGTCATAATCTTTAAGCTTGAATGATAGTATCTTTGCATGATTTTGATCTGCTAGATGTGGCGCTTGCTTGATCTATAAGTCTGATAATCTGGGTTTATTAGTGATTGACTATTTGGAATAGTGCGTTATCCTTTATAGATCTATACGCAGGTTCAGTGAACCGAAGGCGCGTATACACGCAGTTTTGGTGAAGTAAAGGCGCGTATAAGCAGGTTGTTCCATACACAAATGCGTATGCACGCAAGTTGCAGGCTGTTGAAATGGCGTATATGCTTTAAGTTGTGATCTAATTGCTTCTGTGTATTGCTGCTGAGTTTTGGTTTCTGTTTTCTGGTGTATGGTTTCTGGTACTGTGGTTTTGGGTACAGCTGTAAGAAGAATATCTACTTGATTCAGATCTAATTTGTGGAAAGGAGATTGGTTGATTCTTGATGATTGTTTGATGTTCATGGATCCAGTCTGAAAATTGATGAAACATGGTCCCTGGAAGAAAGAGAA